>SKCR01051316.1:0-38065 GCA_019454045.1 Zanthoxylum bungeanum | reverse complement strand
CCGTGATCGTCATAATCTACGGGTGGATAGATTATGGACACGAAATTGGATTTCGTGACGATATGCCTGAATCTAGAGAGTCTCAAAATGAAATATACTCGTAGAGCACTAGAGCAACATTTATATATAATATTGATTATTTATGAAGTCGTTTAAAAAGGTTAAACGCGAGATACACGCTAAAGGACCCGATAGTCATTTGCTTAATTATTGTGTATTTACATTTAATACTTGATTAATTTAAATACACATTAATTAATGTCAAATTGAGATATTTGACTAATATCCTAAATGCATATATATATATATTTGATATTTAATGTAAATATTATATATATATATAATATATTTGTATTTAATTAAATTAATTATTTAATTGTTAAATGTAATTAAAATATGAATATCTTAATGTGGGAACACAGAAACTGGACGACGCATGCTGTTCCAGGCTCGGGGGCCTAATTGGGAGTACGGAGTAGCCAACGGAGGACTAAACCGGAGAATAAGGAGTCGCCACTCAGGTGTGAACCGGGACAAAGATTTAAGGCCGCACTCACCCCTCGCAAGGGAAGACCTCAAACCATTGGGTTCGGAATGATCCCTTACTTATGCAACTTGTAATGTAAAGATTTAGCAATAATCCAACCAACCTATGACTATATTTCCAAGTGCACCACAATCCTAAATTCACATGCTTAAAAGTATAGTTTACATCTAACATACATGAAACCAAATCTTATTGCCAAATCACATGCTCAAAGGTAGGCCTTTGCAACAACAAGCACATAACGTCAAAAGAATTCAATCATTCATGTAAATATAAACACAAACAGTCATGGTAACATTTGCATGTGATGTAAAGGAAATCAAAATGACGACAAATAATATTGCAGGCGCATTATGTAAAGAAGCATATAAGATATGGTCAAAATAACCACATGATAAACGAGATAAATACAAAACACGCAACTTAAAAGATGAAGAAAGACACGAATTTGAAACATGCCAAAGATGAAAAAATCAAAGATGTAATTTTACATTAAAGATGAACATGCCATAATGTGATGCTAAAGGATGCACTAACATGAGTGAAAGAAAGGAATACAGAGAAGAAGAGAAATGCAATATGCGCCTATGTCCGTGCAATCACTACCAATTTTCCATTAAGCATGTTACATGTGATGCAAGATTATGCAATGATGTGTCATATGGATGAATGATATGGAAAAGAAAAGCATGACACAACGTTGCGCGACACAAAAAAAGAAATAAAGTGCATGGTTAAAATGACATTTTGCAAAAACAGCGATAAATCGCGTTAATAAATAGCGCGGCAAAACATCATGGCAAAGGTAGCCTTGTGGCGTTTTCCCTCGAATGGAGGACCTTAGAACCATCCTAGTTAAGCCCATGCGCACATGTCACATAATCAAGTGCAATAAATAAAGAAGCATAAAAAAGGATTTTTGTAAAACATCGATAAATCATGTAATAAACAGCGCGGCAAAACATCATGGCAAAGGTAGCCTTATGGCATTTTCCCTCGAATGGAGGACCTTTAAACCACCCTAGTCAAGCCCATACGCACATATTACATAATGCATAAAAAAAATAAAACAAATAAATAAAGAATGTCGGATTTCGTATACCCGATTGAACACATCTCTCGTTCAATCAAGTATACATCATCCGGCGCGGCGAAGCCTCGGGTAAAGGATTTTAACCCCTTTAAGGGGACCTTTCATCACACTTGCTA
Source organism: Zanthoxylum bungeanum (assembly GCA_019454045.1). Taxonomy (NCBI): domain Eukaryota; kingdom Viridiplantae; phylum Streptophyta; class Magnoliopsida; order Sapindales; family Rutaceae; genus Zanthoxylum; species Zanthoxylum bungeanum. Next base: position 36,309 of record SKCR01051316.1, on the reverse strand, counting down.
AGCCCATGCGCACATATTACATAATGCATAAAAAAATAAAACAAATAAATAAAGAATATCGGATTTCGTATACCCGATTGAACACATCTCTCGTCCAATCAAGTATATATCATCTGGCGCGGCGAAGCCTCGGGTAAAGGATTTTAACCCCTTTAAGGGGACCTTTCATCACACTTGCTAAGCCCATGCGCATCATCTCCATATGACATAAATGAATGATATGCGGAAATTAAAAGACAGAAAAATAACGGCAAATAATCAAATGAAAAGACAACATAAAAATCAACAAGTGCCATTTGCTCAAGTGGTACGTGGAATTGTTGCCCAAGTACAGACGCATTACCGTCCATTCAGATTCGGCTACAGAATTTACGTCTGGGTTTCCATCCTATATACCACAAAAGACGACACTTCCATTCATCCAAAATCCACAACAAACATCTATATACACACAAATGCCACAAATACAGAAAATATAATCAAAGTAAATGACCAGAAATTAAATAGAAATAAGTGTGAAAAATACCCTCAGGTCTAACCCTTTTAGTTGTCCTCGGACTTGCGTTTCACGGAGATCGGAAGGGTGAAAGCTCCTTACTTTTCCGGTTCACTAGCTTCGCGTTTTGGCTCGCTGTTCCACTGTTTTTCTCCACTGTTTTGGCGTCGATTTGCTATTGTTTTTGACGTGTTTTCTACTCACTGTTTCAGGTCTTATTATTCTGTTTTGGTGGACTGTTTGTGCGTGTTTTAGGGGTCTATTTTTGTTGATTTTTTTGTGATTTTTTAGGGGTTAAATGTGCAGTTTTTACTCTCTGGTTTGGGGTATTTTGGGGGCCGTTTGAAGGGCTGGAACTGCGCAAGAGGGCTGTTGTTTGTGCGTAAAAGGGGCTGTTGTTCTGGTTGGTTTCACGTGGATGTGGATGCTGTTTATGATGTTATTTTGGTGGTGATTAGGGGCTGTGATGGTGGTGTGATAGGGGGTGTTGTAAATCGGCTAAGGAGGGGGGATGGTGGATGTATGGTTCTCGGCCAAGAGAGAGAGTGAGATGAAGAGAAAGGTTCTGGTTGGTGTCTTGTAATTTGCGTGTGAGATGAGGGATAGGTAAGTCTTGGACGTGTCAGGGTGAAGGTTGCTGTGTGCTTCTGCGTGAAGGATGAAGGCTATTGGCAATGGCTTTACGTGAGGGGTATGTCACGATAATGGAAGGCTGCTGTGTGTATGGTTTTTTAAGGTGTTGATGCCTGGATGGTGTGAAGTTGGGTGTAAGGCCCTGTGTGAGAGTGAATGAGAGGAGAGAGGTTGTATATTTTGTGTTATTGCATGGCCATGGACGTTAAGGGGCTGTGAATGTAGCTTTAGGGTTTTAATTTTGTTTCTTTTTTTCTGTGGTGCCGTCTGGTATCGGAGAGCCCTCGGGTTAATTTTTGGTTTTGTTTATATAGTGAGGGGATGTATTAGAGTTAGGGTTTGTGGTTTAATTAAGGAATAAAATCAATTATATTTTGTGTATTTTATTTGATTATTTTAGGCAAGAATATGTGTATTTTAGGTGGGTAATATTTAAATTAGGTGATTGATTTCTTAATTTAGGAATGAAATTATTTTAATTTGGAAATGAATTATTTAATTTTGGTATTATATTTTGATTTAAATTTAATTTAATTATTTAATTGGTGCTACTTGTGAATTTTATTTTCATTTTAATTGGTTTGTGATTTTAAGAATTTAATTAATTGATGTTATTTATTCGATTATTTTAATTTTTTGTTTAATTTAATTGGTTTCAATGGTTTTAATTAATTCAATTATTTTAACTTGTGTTTAATTGGTTTCGATTTAATATTAATTTGTTTTTAATTTAATTGGAATTTTTGATTTAAGATTTAATTTAAATTTAATTTGTGACATGTATTTTAAATGTTTTAATTATTCTTGGATGTGATTTAACGAGCTTGGGCCTAGGTTAAGTTTTAAAACGGAGATTCAACAGTGAACTAAATCAAACAAACGTCAATCTTGATTGCTTCCCTTCCGACGTCCGTTTCCCGGACTTCCGCGACTAAAAGATAGTTGTCGCCAAATAAGACTCCTCATCGGGTTTCACATGCAAAAAAAAACAATGCCTACACTTAACATTTGGATATATTGGATTAAATGATTTAGTTGCCTTTTTTGACTAATTAAAATAATCTATAAAGTGTTATTAGATATATTTAAATCAAGTAGATCAAATTTATTTGAAATGAAAATGAAATTAATATTCTTGTATTTGTCTTTGACAAATTCGGCCAAGGCATATTGTGTAAACAAGTATATATTGTTTTCATTTCATTTTCACTTTAAAAAACCTAAATACACTTTTACAAAAAACTCCATTAAAAGAAACAAGAGAAGCTAGAGAAGAAGAAAAGGAAAAACAAAAAAAGGCTTGGATTTAGTAAGTTTTCTCAACTTACTATTAGAAAGGAAAGTGTTCCTTAGGATCTAGGCTACATCTTGTGAAGATCTTAAGTATTCTTTTCTTTGTTCTTTGTGTTTTGGTGAATGGAAGTTTGGTGAAAGTGTTGAGCATGTATAATGGTGGAAGCTTGTGACTAGTGTAGTATAAGTATTCTTTAAGTTTTTGGAAACTTTGTTGCTAATCTATAGTTATTGACCCACTCTTAAATGACCTAGATTTGATCTTGAGTTGTTTCATTGTGTTGAGATTGTTTGGATGAAAGAAACATGATTGAACTAATTGATTTAACCAATTTGGTCTAATTTGTCCAATTTGAAGAAATTGAAAAAATTAGGGGTTTAAGACCTTGTCCAAATTTGGGGATTTTAATTTATGTTGTGTAAAAGGATGTGTATATGGATGCATATAAGGTTTCATGTTGATTGGATTACATCTTGATGTGTTTTGAAGCATGAAATCACAAAGTGCCCATTTGGCACCCTAATGTGCATTCGGCCAAATGGGTCATTTTGGGTTTTATGTTGCTTTTGGTGTTTTGATGTTTTGAACATGCTAAGTTCATCTTAGAAATGATTTAGAATCATTCAAAATTGATTTGATCAATTTTGGACTAAAATGGACAAAATAACAAGTGTAAGGGCAATTCGGTAAATTCACTTAAATATGATTATTGAATTTCATTTCATAATTTGATTATTGGATAATTAAATAAATATGTTTATTTAATTAATCGAGAGAAAAATTTTGGAATCAAAAAATTTGATTTTCCGCCGCTTCCGCTGCGTTACTGGATTTAGCCCCTAAAACCCTATAAAATGGTATCAGAGCGAGTCTGATTCTAGGCCCCCTAAAATGATTAGCCTTTATTGAATCAATGTTTAATCATGTTTTCTTGACTTTATACATGCTTATTATAATCTAATTTGGTTAGATTTAGGTGTATGACACTTAGCGAAAAAATCCCTAATTAATAAGGTTTTAATGTAATTATGTATTTGATGCATGTTTTGTGGTCCGTCTTGTCAATACGCTTTATGAATACTTCTCTGTGACTACATCCGAGACCGTGCCTCTGTTGTGAGGGTGTAGCCGATAGAGATTTATTTATACCGGATATATATTAGATACTAGATAAATTCAAGCGAAAGCAGAATTCTGAACGTTGCCCTAGCTGTCAGGATTACGTAAGTAACTTGAGTTTATCATTGACGAGTTTAACCTTGGTACGTCTCCTTGTGGGCCTGCCTTCGGATCGACAATGAGAAATGACCAGGACCGGAAAACCATGAGTCACTATTGAGTGATTGACAAATGAGTTGTCTACCTGATGAATATACGTAGGCGAGAGACCGTGCCTCTGCTGTGAGCTGAAATATATTCACGGGATCCACTTTTCATATTTGTATTTAATTTAATTATTAAATCTTTGTATTCTGTTTGGGGATTACAGTATTGCATGATTTAGTGGGAAGGGCATTTTAGATTAAAAATCCATGATCTAGTTGCTTATGTTATATTACTGCTAATCATTTTTGATCTATATGATAGATTTGCGATGGCGGGCAATCCACTGCTTTCGGTGATTCTATCTATGGTATTTATTTGATTTTATGATGCCGTAGGATTAAATCGGAGAGGATTGGCGAGATCCCGTCTGGACGTCGGGGAAGCACCATCCACTGGATGAATCTGGGGTGCGTGTATCTCGGTGCCGTTATGGCGCCTGCGAGCCCGTCACGCAGGTACCAATAGTGTTGGGTGTAACCGAGGCGGGCCTCAGCAGAAGGCCACAAATAACAAGATGGCCGAAAAGGATCCCAGATGTTATCCGAGCCGAGTGAAAAGATCGCGTGCACGGCAACGTCGTAGGTATCGTTTGTAGACTAGGCCTTGGCGGAGGATGTGGATCACCGACGAAGGTGTCAGCCGCGGAACCTAACGATCGGAAATCGTGATCTGTGTAAGTGTAGTACGTGACTGCCCGATGTTGGCTGAAGTTGGGCATATTCAAGCGAAACCGCCAAAGATTGTTGTCACCCCACAGGGTGCAAGATGGTGTCCGCGGTTGTATGGCATGTCGTTATACACGACTGAGCATGCCGCTGGGACGTGCAGAAACAAACGCAGTGTGGCACAATAGCGTGACTGGCACGGGCTAAGGGATAAGGTGACAGATGTGAGTAGCTCCTCACAGGCTACGTGAGGGGGGTGAGAGCGCCACGCCAATTTGGTTATGTTTATACATCTGTAAAACATATTATTAGTTTCTGAGTTTTCTATAATCTATATGGTTAAGACGACGTAATGACCTTAGAATGATTAGTCATGGTACAGTTGCAAAAGCGTCGCAACGGACATTGAGTCGTATCATGACGTTGTCATTCTCAGACAGTTCCTGGTCAAGGTTTACACTACTTGGTCAGTATAGTAAACCCGTTGAGACCGGTACATGTCGTATACTGGAATATATGATTCCAATGGTTTCTCAATGAACCATTAGTCTTGGAGACTAGTATAGACGTGTAGGTGTTTATAGCGGATAAAACACTGAACGACTCACCGAAGATTCTTAATGGATGGTACACCAGCGTCAATAAGAATCTTCTTGGGTTGAGTAGCACTTGTGATTCTTAGACTTGAGATGCCATTGTGGGCACATGAGACATCTTCTACACTTAGATGGCAGTCACGTCACCGATCTATTTAGATCAGACCTCCGCCTGTTCGTTGGGTGTAGATAGATCCTCAGGGTGTCCTATGTGTATCAAGATAGGATCCGTCAGTTCTGTGTACCAGAGCATAGGTAGTCCATATGATTAGCAATCAGATAAAACCATGGGCCCGTGGTAAGTTTAGAAGCTAGTTCTAAACATTCTTTTGAGATTGCTAATAGAATAGTCGACTGGATAATCCCGATAGAGATTTGACGTTTACATCTATATCTCTGGGATTTATCCGGATACCTGTGACGGAGGAGGAATTATACATTTGCCATGACCTCGACCTGTATGGTTTAGCGAGATTATCCGTGATCGTCATAATCTACGGGTGGATAGATTATGGACACGAAATTTGATTTCGTGACGGATATACCTGAACCTAGAGAGTCTCAATAATGAAACATACTCGTAGAGCACTAGAGCAACATAAATAAATAATATTGATTATTTATAAAGTCGTTTAAAGGTTAAACGCAAGATACGTGCAAAAAGAACTAGATAGTCATTTACTTAATTATTGTGTATTTACATTTAATACTTGATTAATTTAAATACACATTAATTAATAGTCAAAATGAGTTATTTGACTTTTATCCTAAATGAATATATGTTTTTAATATTTAATGTAAATATTATACATATATTTAATATATTTGTATTTGATTAATTAATTAATTATTTAATTGTTAAATGATTAAATTAATTAAAATATAAATATTTTATGTTAGGATATTTAATTTGTAATGATTATAGTTGCTTTGTTAAAGTAAATAAATATCTAATAAAGTTAGTTAAGATATTTAACTTACTTTAACCAAATTAATTGAAATGAAATTGAAATGAAATTTGTTTATTTATGTCTTGTAAATTTCGGCCAAGGCATTAATTACAAGTATAAATTGTTTCATTGCTTTTCATTTATTTAACCTAATACACTTTTTACAAGAGAAAGACACCATTGTTGAGCAAAAAAAGAAAGCTTGAGAAAGAAAGATTAAACATCAAAAAAAGCTTGGATTTAGTAAGTTTCTTGAACTTACTATTAGTAAGGAATTTATTCCTTTGTTCTAGGCTTTAATATGTGATATTCCTAGGATGTTCTTTCTTTATTTCTTGTGTTTTGATGATGGTTGTTTTGATGAAAGTGTTAAGCATGTGTAATGAAAGAAGTGTATGACTATTGTAGTTATATGTAATCTTTTAAGGTTTATGAAACCATGTTGCTATTCTAGAGTTGTTGACCCACTCTTAAATGACCTAGATTTGATCTTGAGTTGTTTCATTGTGTGAGACTTGAATTGGATTGGATGAAAGATTGATGATTGAAACATTTGATTTAATGTAATTAGCCTAATTTGTCCAATTTGTGGAAATTGAAAAATTAGGGTTTCAAACTAATTCCAAATTGGGGGTTTTCATATATGTTGAGCTTGGGTGTGTATGATGCATGCAAAGTTTCATGTTGATTGGATTTCATTTGGATGAGTTTTGAAGCATGAAATGACCAAATGGTCAAACTTGGGCACCAAATGGTGCTCTCGGCATTTGAAGGAAATTTGGGGATTTTGTGGTTTTGGTGTTTTGATGTTTTGAACATGCTAAGTTCATCTTAGAAATGATTTAGAATCATTCAAAATTGATTGGATCAATTTCGGACTAAAATGGACAAAATACCATATAAGGGTATTTGGTAATTTCACTTGAATTTGATTCATTTGAAATTTATTTCATTATTTGATTATTGGGTAATTAAATAAATGTGTTTATTTATTTAATCCAAGAAAAAGTTTTGAAATCTGAAAATCGGATTTTCACCGCTTCCGCTGCGTTACCGGATTCACCCCTATCAGACCCCCCAAAATGGTATCAGAGCAGCGAGTCTGATTCTAGGCCACTTAAAATGCTTAGCCTACATTGAATCAATGTTTAATCATGTTTTCTTGACTTTATGCATGCTTATTAGGAACTAATTTGATTAGATTTAGGGTGTATGACACTTAGCGGAAAATCCCTAATAATAAGGTTTAATGTAATTATGTATTTGATGCATGTTATATGGTCCGTCTTGTCAATACGGTTTATGAATACTTCTTTGTGACTACATCCGAGACCGTGCCTCTGCTGTGTGAGGGTGTAGCCGATAAAGATTTATTTATACCGGATGTATATCTGATACTAGATAAATTCAAGTAAAAGCGGAATTCTGAACGTGCCCTAGCTGTCAGGATTACGTAAGTAACTTGAGTTTATCATTGACGAGTATTACCTTGGTACGTCTCCTTGTGGGCCTGCCTTCGCAGCGACAACGAGAAACGGCCAGGACCGGATACTTAGGAGTCACTGTTGAGTGATTGACAATGAGTTGTCTACCTGATGAATATACGTAGGCGAGACCGTGCCTCTGCTGTGAGCTGAAATATATTCACGGGATCCACTTTCACTATTTATATTTAATTTAATTATTAAATATTTGTATTCTGTTTGGGATTACAGTATTGCATGATTTAGTGGGAGGGGCATATTAGATTAAAAATCCATGATCTAGTTTATGCTTTTGATATTATATGAAACTGCTTATTTCTGCTAACCGTTTTTCGTGATCTATATGATAGATTTGCGATGGGGGTCAATCCACAAACCAGTTTGCGCGTATGCTAGATGCGAACAAACTAAAAGGCGCTGAGAACTTTACGGACTGGGAAATGGATTTGAGGATTGTCCTCGATTCCGAAAAGTTGGGATATGTGCTTGAGGGCCCTTTGCCCCTTGCAGTGGGTGAGGATGCTTCGGAGAGGAACGCCAAGTTTTTGAAACTTGGAAGGATGATGATTTAAGAGTTAAATCATACATTCTTAGTTCGCTCTCTCCGAAACTCAAACAACAATACTATGGTATGATTGATTCCTATAGTATGATGACACGATTAAGACAATCGTTCGAGAACCAAGAACAAGTGATTGTTCACAAAGTCGCCATGGAACTGTTCCATGCGCGCCTGGATGAGGGGCAAAGTGTTAGCCCACATGTTCTTCAAATGATCGATTTGATCGATCAATTGAGGCAACATAATCTCATCTGAATGACATTCTCGGGAGGAGTGTCATTCTGGTTCTCTGCCAGCTTCATTCCGACCAGTTTGTGATGTACTTCAACATGCACGGGACGTCTGCACCTACCATGAGCTGCATAGGATGTTGCTCACGGCAGAAGAGGACCTTAGGAAGGGATTACCAACTCGCCCTCCTAGATCTACTTCTCTTTCAGCTTCTTCCCAAGGAATGTCCAAGGGAAAGAACAAGAAAGGAAGAAGAAGAAAAGAGGACAGTTGGTCCTCAACAGCAGCCGAAGATAGCAAGCCCAAGAGGGCTTCTGAAGACAAATGCCACCACTGCGGCAAGGTCGGGCACTGGAAGAGAACTGTCCAGATTACATTGCTCAGATCAGGAGAGACAGAGCATCTACATCAGGTACTTTTATTTTTCCAGTTATTGATTTATCTTTGGCTTGTGAAGCCGTTACATCCAGCTGGATTTTAGATTCTGCTTGTCCCATTCACATTTGCAATTCGTTGCAGGTGCTGAAGGAAAGTAGGAGGCTGAAGCCTGGAGAGATGCAGCAGTTGCGATTCGGGAGTGGAGACTCTTTGGATGCAGTTGCAGTGGGAGTATGCGAGATCTCATTGCCGAATGGGACACTTTTGTTAAATGACTGTCATTTTGTACCAGGATGTGTCGCTAATATTATATCACTTTTTGTACTTGATACAGAAGGCTTGTATGAATATTAAGAATAGTTCTTTGTATTTATATGATAGAAATAATATTCAGATCCTTTGTTGTCCAAACCAGCATGGTCATTATACATTGCAAACTTCAAAAGATATATTAAATACTGGAGTTAATAAACGTAGTTTACCTGTAATTAATAATACTGAACTTTGGCATATGAGACTTGGTCACATTGGCGTTAAACGCCTTACCCAATTGGTTAGGAATGGTTTGATATCAGATCTTACCATTGAGTCCTATCCAACTTGTGAATCCTGTATTCAGGGTAAGATGACCAAAGCCCCATTTTCTGGTGTTGGACACCGCGCCACAAACTTACTGGAACTCGTACATTCTGATGTATGTGGTCCACTAAGTCAAACTGCTCACAGTGGTTATTCGTACTTCGTTACCTTTACCGATGATTTGTCACGGTACAGTTATGTGTATTTGATGCGACATAAATCGGAAAACTTTGAAAAGTTCAAAGAGTTCCGAAATGAAGTAGAAAAACAAACTGGTAAATATATTAAATGCCTTCGATCAGATCGAGGCGGCGAATATATGAGTGGTGAGTTCATGGATTATATGAAGGAGAATGGGATTCTCGCTCAATATACTCCTCCAGGTACACCACAGCACAACGGTGTATCTGAAGGAGAAATCGGACTTTATTGGATATGGTCCGATCGATGTTGAGTTTCACAGATTTGCCCTATTACTTATGGGGTTACTGTCTCTTAACAGCCGCACATCTTTTGAATAAGATTCCTTCAAAGGCTGTTCCTACGACACCGTATGAGATATGGTTCGGTAGGAGACCGAATCTTAATTATATTAAGGTTTGGGGTTGTCCTGCCTATGTCAGGGTAACTCAGCAAAGTAAGCTTTCGCCTCGAGGGCAAAAGTTTAGGTTTGTTGGATATCCCTCGAACACGAGGGGATATCTGTTCTATGATACCGAGCATCGAAATGTCTTCGTAGCTCGCTTCGCAAAATTTCTAGAAGTAGAATTTTTGTCAGAAGGTAGTGATTAGAAGGGTTGACTTGATGAAGTCCAACCTGAAAACAACGAACCAACGGAGGAACCTGAAGTTCAAGTAGATGAAGGACCTTCAACACACACACTCCGTAGGTCGGAAAGGGTATCTAGACCTCCTGAACGCTTGTATTTGATACAAGAAAAGAGTCTGGATGTTCTCTTAGTTGAAGAGACCGATCCTTTCACCTATAGAGAATCGATGTTGGACATCGACTCCGTGAAATGGCAAAGTGCCATGAAATCCGAGATAGATTCAATGCATGAAAATCAAGTTTGGGACTTGATTCCGCTTCCCGAAGGAATTGTTCCTATCGGTTGTAAATGGGTTTACAAAAGGAAGCGCGGGCCTGACGGTAAGGTTGAAACTTACAAGGCCCACCGAATGGTAGCAAAAGGTTACACGCAGCGACCTGGCGTCGACTACGATGAAACTTTTTCGCCGGTAGCAATGCTTAAGTCTATCCGGATTTTGCTTTCTATAGCTGCGTATCATGACTACGAGATTTGGCAAATGGATGTCAAAACGGCTTTTCTAAATGGGTTTCTTGATGAAGAAATCTATATGGAACAGCCGGAAGGTTTCACATCCAGCAAACCTCGGGTATGGTTTGTAAGCTTAAGAAGTCCATTTATGGACTTAAACAAGCTTCACGAAGTTGGAATCTTCGATTCGACGAGATTATCAGATCGTCTGGTTTCCTTAAGAATTCGGAAGAATCCTGTGTGTATCAGAAGGCCAGTGGGAGCATGGTCGTATTTTTAGTCCTGTATGTTGATGACATCCTAATCATTGGGAATGATTTAGGATGTTACAAAGCGTTAAAGCATATCTCTGTAAGAATTTCTCCATGAAGGACCTGGGAGAAGCTTCCTATGTTTTAGGGATAAAACTCTATCGAGATAGACAAAGGAGGCTGATTGGGTTATCCCAATCAACGTACGTAGATAAGATCTTGGAACGGTATAGCTTTGGTAACTGTAAGACAGCAAACATACCGTTCAGACATGGGATTCATCTTTCCAAGAAGATGTGTCCACAAACAGAAGATGAGAAGGTTAGAATGTCTAACCAACCTTATGCTTCGTGTTTGGGTAGCATAATGTATGCCATGTTATGTACGAGGCCTGATATCAGTTTCGCTGTTAGCGTAACTAGTCGATATCAGTCCAATCCAGGTAATGACCATTGGATGCCATTAAACATATCCTAAAGTATCTTAAAGGTACTAAGGATAAGTTGATAATATATGGAGGAAACGAACTGCAGGTTAACGGGTATACAGACTCCGATTTTCAATCGGATCCCGATGATAGAAAGTCTACATCTGGATTTGTCTTTACCCTAACGGAGGTGCAGTATGTTGGAAGAGTTCCAAACAGGGATCTACAGCTGATTCCACCACTGAGGCGGAATATATTGCAGCTTCTGAAGCCGCAAAAGAGGCTGTGTGGATAAAGAACTTTATCACAGAATTGGGAGTTGTCCCAAGTATCGAGAATGCGATTCCGTTATACTGTGATAATACTGGAGCCATTGCGCAAGCAAAGGAACGAGGGCGCATCAGAAGTCGAAGCATGTGGAACGCAAGTACCACATCATTCGAGAGATCGTGTCGCGAGGGGATATTGTCGTGTGCAAGGTACCGAGTGAAGACAACGTAGCAGACCCGCTGACGAAGGCCATACCTCCGAAGTTATTTGATAAACACGTGGAGTCGATGGGTATTAGATACAATCGATATTGGCACTAGAGCAAGTGGGAGATTTTGTAGGGGTTGGTGCTCAGAGCGCCAATTCCCGGTTGTATTTTGTTAAATACTTCTGTAAAACATTATTATTAGTAATAATATATGCAGTTTCTATAATATAATCTATCTTTTATATGGTAAAGACGTAATGACCTTAGAATGATTAGTCATGGTACAGTTGCAAAAGCGTCGCAACGGACATTGAGTCGTATCATGACGTTGTCATTCTCAGACAGTTCCTGGTCAAGGTTTACACTACTTGGTCAGTATAGTAAACCCGTTGAGACCGGTACATGTCGTATACTGGAATATATGATTCCAATGGTTTCTCAATGAACCATTAGTCTTGGAGACTAGTATAGACGTGTAGGTGTTTATAGCGGATAAACACTGAACGACTCACCGAAGATTCTTAATGGATGGTACACCAGCGTCAATAAGAATCTTCTTGGGTTGAGTAGCACTTGTGATTCTTAGACTTGAGATGCCATTGTGGGCACATGAGACATCTTCTACACTTAGATGGCAGTCACGTCACCGATCTATTTAGATCAGACCTCCGCCTGTTCGTTGGGGTGTAGATAGATCCTCAGGGTGTCCTATGTGTATCAAGATAGGATCCGTCAGTTCTGTGTACCAGAGCATAGGTAGTCCATATGATTAGCAATCAGATAAAACCATGGGCCCGTGGTAAGTTTAGAAGCTAGTTCTAAACATTCTTTTTGAGATTGCTAATAGAATAGTCGACTGGATAATCCCGATAGAGATTTGACGTTTACATCTATATCTCTGGGATTTATCCGGATACCTGTGACGGAGGAATTATACATTTGCCATGACCTCGACCTGTATGGTTTAGCGAGATTATCCGTGATCGTCATAATCTACGGGTGGATAGATTATGGACATGAAATTTGATTTCGTGACGGATATACCTGAACCTAGAGAGTCTCAATAATGAAACATACTCGTAGAGCACTAGAGCAACATAAATAAATAATATTGATTATTTATAAAGTCGTTTAAAGGTTAAACGCAAGATACATGCAAAAAGGACTAGATAGTCATTTACGTAATTATTGTGTATTTACATTTAATACTTGATTAATTTAAATACACATTAATTAATAGTCAAAATGAGTTATTTGACTTTTATCCTAAATGAATATATGTTTTTAATATTTAATGTAAATATTATACATATATTTAATATATTTGTATTTGATTAATTAATTAATTATTTAATTGTTAATGATTAATTAATTAAAATATAAATATTTTATGTTAGGATATTTAATTAAATGATTATAGTTGCTTGTTTAAAGTAAATAAATACATAAAGTTAGTTTAAGATATTAAGTTACTAACCAAATTAATTTGAAATGAAATTGAAATGAAATTGTATTTATGTCTTGTAAATTTCGGCCAAGGCATTATTTTACAAGTATAAATTGTTTCATTTGCTTTTCATTTCATTTTAACCTAATACACTTTTAAAAAGAAAGACACCTGTTGAAGAAAAAAGAAAGCTTGAGAAAGAAAGTTAAACATCAAAAAGCTTGGATTTTAGTAAGTTTCTTGACTTGCTATTAGTAAGGAATTTATTCCTTTGTTCTAGGCTTAATATGTGATATTCTAGGATGTTCCTTTCTTTATCTTGTGTGTTTTGATGATGGTTGTTTTGATGAAAGTGTTAAGCATGTGTAATGAAAGAAGTGTATGACTATTGTAGTTATATGTATCTTTTAAGGTTTATGAAACCATGTTGCTATTCTAGAGTTGTTGACCCACTCTTAAATGACCTAGATTTGATCTTGAGTTGTTTCATTGTGTTGAGACTTGAATTGGATGAAAGATTGATGATTGAAACATTTGATTTAATGTAATTAGCCTAATTTGTCCATTTGTGGAAATTGAAAAATTAGGGTTTCAAACTAATTCCAAATTTGGGGGTTTTCATATATGTTGAGCATTGGGTGTGTATATGATGCATGCAAAGTTTCATGTTGATTGGATTTCATTTGGATGAGTTTTGAAGCATGAAATGACCAAATGGTCAATTGGGCACCAAATGGTGCTCTCGGCAATTGAAGGAAATTTGGGGATTTTGTGGCTTTTGGTGTTTTGATGTTTTGAACATGCTAAGTTCATCTTAGAAATGATTTAGAATCATTCAAAATTGATTGGATCAATTTCGGACTAAAATGGACAAAATACCATATAAGGGTAATTTGGTAATTTCACTTGAATTGATTCATTTGAAATATTTCATTATTTGATTATTGGGTATTAAATAAAATGTTTATTTATTAATCCAAGAAAAAGTTTTGAAATCTGAAAATCGGATTTTCACCGCTTCCGCTGCGTTACCGGATTCACCCCTATCAGACCCCAACATCTTGAGGGTCGTTGCCACTTGCTGTTGGTGAGTAGGGATGGCTGCTACGGAGGAGGAACACCAAGTTTTTGGAAACTTGAAGAATGATGATTTTAAGAGTTTTAAATCATACATTCTTAGTCGTTGTCTCCGGAATTTTTAAGAAACAGTATTATGGCATGTCAGATGCCTTACAATGATGAACATTGAGATAGTCATTTGAGAACCAAGAACAAGTGTGTAACAAAGCGCAATGGACTTGTTCCATGCGCGGTTGGATGAGGGCAAGCTGTAGCCTGCATGTTCTTTCAAATGATCGATTTGACGATCATGAGGCAACATAATATCATTCTAAATGACATTTCGGTAGAGGAGTTAAGTCTTGTTCTCTACCAGTTCATATCGCCAGTAGTTAGTGATTTGTATTTCAACATGAATGGGACTATCTGTTACCACAATGAGTACATAGATGTTGTCACGGCGGAGGAGGCCCTTAAGAAGGAGGAGGTATAAAAGAAGCAAGGGCGGAAAAAGTACGACTCGCCCTCCTAGACCCACTCTCTTTCAGCTTATTCCCAGGCCTGGCCCCAAGGGAACAAGAAGAAGAAAGGAGAAGAAGAATAAGGTTTGGTCCTCAACCGCAGGACAAATAGCTAAGCCCAAAAGGGCTTCTGAATGAAACAAGTGCCATCACTGCCGCAAAGTCGGGCACTGGAAAAGGAACTGTCCTACTACATCGCACAGCTGAGGAGGGAGAGAGCATCTACATCAGGTACATTTAATTTTTCCAGTTATTGATATATCTTTGGCTTGTGAAGCCGTTACATCACACTGGATTTTAGATTCTGCTTGTCCCATTCACATTTGCAATTCGTTGCAGGTGCCTGAGGAAAGTAGGAGGCTGAAGCCCGGGAGAGATGCAGTTGTGATTCGGGAGTGGAGACTCTGTGATGCAGTTGCAGTGGGAGTATGCGAGATCTCATGCCGAATGGGACACTTTGTTAAATGATCCATTTTGTACCAGGATGTGTGGCTAATATTATATCACTTTTTGTATTGGATATAGAAGGCTTTTGTATTAATATTAAGAACAGTTCTTTATATTTATATGATAGAAATAATATTCAGATCCTTAGTTGTCCAAACCAGCATGGTCATTATACATTGCAAACTTCAAAAGATATTTTAAATACTGGAGTTAATAAACATAGTTTACCTGTAATTAATGATACTGAACTTTGGCATATGCGGCTTGGTCACATAGGCGTTAAACGCCTTACCCAATTGGTTAGGAATGGTTTGATACCAGATCTTACCATTAAATCCTATCCAAATTGTGAATCCTGTATTCAGGGTAAGATAACCGAAGCCCCATTTTCTGGTGTTGGACACCGAGCCACTAACTTACTGGAACTCGTACATTCTGATGTATGTGGTCCACTAAGTTAGACTGCTCACAGTAGTTATTCGTACTTCGTTACCTTTATCGATGATCTGTCACGATACGGTTATGTCTATTTGATGTGACATAAATCAGAAACCTTTGAAAAGTTCAAAGAGTTCCGAAATGAAGTAGAAAAACAAACTGGTCAATATATTAAATGCCTTCGATCTGATCGAGGCGGCGAATATATGAGTGGTGAGTTCATTGATTATATGAAGGAGAATGGGATTCTCGCTCAATATACTCCTACAGGTACTCCACAGCACAATGGAGTGTCTGAGATGAGAAATCGGACTTTATTGGATATGGTCCGATCAATGTTGATTTTCACCGATTTGCCCTATTATTTATGGGGCTACTCTCTTTTAACAGCTGCACATCTTTTGAACAAGATTCCTTCAAAAGCTGTTCATACGACTCTGTACCAAATATGGTTCGATAGGAGACCAAATCTTAATTATATTAAGGTTTGGGTTGTCCTGCCTATGTCAGGGTGACTCGGCAAGATAAGCTTTCGGCTCGAGGGCTAAAGTTTAGGTTTGTCGGATATCCTTCGAATACGAGGGGATAACTGTTCTATGATACCGAGCATCGAAATGTGTTCGTAGCTCGCTTCGTAAAATTTCTAGAAGTATAATTTTTTTCAGAAGGTGGTAATCATAGACAGGTTGAGCTTGATGAAGTCCAACCTTAAAACAACGAACCAACAGAGGAACCTAAAATTCAAGTAGATGAAGGACCTTCAACACACACACTCCGTAGGTCGGAAAGGGTATCTAGACCTCCTGAACACTTGTATTTGATACAAGAAAAGAGTCTGGATGTTCTCTTAGTTGAAGAGACAGATCCTTTCACCTATAGAGAATCGATGTTGGACATCGACTCCGTGAAATGGCAAAGTGCCATGAAATCCGAGATAGACTCAATGCATGAAAATCAAGTTTGGGACTTGGTTCCGCTTCCCGAAGGAATTCTTCCTATCGGTTGTAAATGGTTTACAAGAGGAAGCGCGGGCCTGATGGTATGGTTGAAACTTACAAGGCCCCACTGGTAGCAAAAGGTAACACGCAGCGACCTGGCGTCGACTACGATGAAAGTTTTTCGCCATTAGCAATGCTTAAGTCTATTCGGATTTTGCTTTCTATAGCTGTGTATCATGACTACGAGATTTGGCAAATGGATGTCAAAACGGCTTTTCTAAATGGATTTCTTGATGAAGAAATCTATATGGAACAGCCGGAAGGTTTTGCGTCCAGCGAAAACTCGGGCATGTATGTAAGCTTAATAATTCCATGTATGGACTTAAACAATCTTCACGAAGTTGGAATATTCGATTCGACGAGATTATTAGATCGTCTGGTTTTCTCAAGAATTCGGAAGAATCCTGTGTGTATCAGAAGGCCAGTGGGAGCATGGTCGTATTTTTAGTCCTATATGTTGATGGCATTCTAATCATTGTGAATGATTTAGGTATGTTACAAAGCGTCAAAGCGTACCTCTGTAAGAATTTCTCCATGAATGACCTGGGAGAAGCTTCCTATGTTTTAGGGATAAAACTCTATAGAAATAGATAAAGGAGGCTGATTGGGTTATCCCAATCAACGTACATAGATAAGATCTTGGAACGGTATAGTTTTGGTAACTGTAAGACAGCAAACATACCGTTCAGACATGGGATTCATCTTTCCAAGAAGATGTGTCCACAAACAGAATATGAGAAGGTTAGAATGTCTAACCAACCTTATGCTTCGTGTTTGGGTAGCATAATGTATTCCATGTTATGTACGACGTCTGATATCAGTTTCGCTGTTAGCGTAACTAGTCGGTATCAGTCCAATCCAGGTAATGACCATTGGATGGCCATTAAACATATCCCCAAGTATCTTAAAGGTACTAAGGATAAGTTAATAATTTATGGAGGAAACGAACTGCAAGTTAACGGGTATACAGATTCTGATTTCCAATCGGATTCCGATGATAGAAAGTCTACATCTGGATTCGTATTTACCCTTAACGGAGGTGCAGTTTGTTGGAAGAGTTCCAAACAGGGATCGATAGCAGATTCCACCACTGAGGCGGAATATATTGCAGCTTCTGAAGCTGCAAAAGAGGCTGTGTGGATAAAGAACTTTATCACAGAATTGGGAGTTGTCCCAAGTATCGAGAATGTAATTTCGTTATACTGTGATAATACTGGAGCCATTGCGCAAGCAAAGGAACCGAGGGCGCATCAGAAGTCGAAGCATGTGGAACGCAAGTACCACATCATTCGAGAGATGTGTCGCGAGGGGATATTGTGTGTGCAAGGTACCGAGTGAAGATAATGTAGCAGACCCGCTGACGAAGGCCATACCTCCGAAGCTGTTTGATAAACACGTGGAGTCGATGGGTATTAGATACAATCGTTATTGGCACTAGAGCAAGTGGGAGATTTTATTCGGGTTGGTACTCAGAGCGCCAATTCCCGGTTGTATTTTTTTGAATACTTCTGTAAAACATTATTATTATGAATAATATATGCAGTTTCTATAATATAATGTATCTTTTTATATGGTAAAGACGTAATGACCTTAAAATGATTAGTCATAGTACTGTTGCAAAAGCGTCGCAACTGACATTGAGTAGTATCATGACGTTGTCATTCTCAGACAGTTTTGGTCAAGGTTTACACTACTTGGTCAGTATAGTAAACCCGTTGAGACCGGTACATGTCGTATACTGGAATATATGATTCCAATGGTTTCTCAATGAACCATTAGTCTTGGAGACTAGTATAGACGTGTGGGTGTTTATAGCGGATAAACACTGAACGACTCACCGAAGATTCTTAATGGATGGTACACCAACGTCAATAAGAATCTTCTCGGGTTAAGTATCACTTGTGATTCTTAGACTTGAGATGCCATTGTGGGCACATGAGACATCTTCTACACTTAGATGGCAGTCACGTCACCGATCTATTTAGATCAGACCTCCGCCTGTTCGTTGGGTGTAGATAGATACTCAGGGTATCCTATGTGTGTCAAGATAGGATCCGTCAATTCTGTGTATCAGAGCATAGGTAGTCCATATGATTAACAATCAGATAAAATCATGGGCCCGTGGTAAAGTTTAGAAGCTAGTTCTAAACATTCTTTTTGAGATTGCTAATAGAATAGTCGATTGGATAATCCCCATAGAGATTTGACGTTAACATCTATATCTCTGGGATTTATCCGGATACCTGTGACGGAGGAATTATACATTTTCCATGACCTCGACCTGTATGATTCAGCGAGTTTATCTGTGATCATCATAATTTACGGGTGGATAAATTATGGACACGAAATTGGATTTCGTGACGGATATGCCTGAATCTAGAGAGTCTCAATAATGAAATATACTCGTAGAGCACTAGAGCAACATTTATAAGTAATATTGATTATTTATGAAGTCGTTTAAAGGTTAAACGTGAGATACATGCTAAAGGGACCCGATAGTCATTTGCTTAATTATTGTGTATTTACATTTAATACTTGATTAATTTAAATACACATTAAGTAATGGTCAAATTGAGATATTTGACTAATATCCTAAATGCATATATATTTGATATTTAATGTAAATATTATATATATATTTAATATTTTTGTATTTAATTAATTAATTAATTATTTAATTGTTAAATGATTAAATTAATTAAAATATAAATATCTTAACATTTGGATATTTGGATTAAATGATTTAGTTGCCTTTGTTGACTTAATTAAAATATCTATAAAGTGTTATTAGATATTTAAATCAAGTTGATCAAATTTATTTGAAATGAAAATGAAATTAATATTCTTGTATTTGTCTTTGACAAATTCGGCCAAGGCATATTGTGTAACAAGTATATATTGTTTTCATTTCATTTCATTTCACTTTAAAAAGCTAATACACTTTTACAAAAACTCCATTAAAAGAAACAAGAGAAGCTAGAGAAGAAGAAAAGGAAAAACAAAGAAAAGGCTTGGATTTAGTAAGTTTTCTCCACTTACTATTAGAAAGGAAAATGTTCCTTAGGATCTAGGCTACATCTTGTGAAGTTCTTAAGTTATTCTTTTCTTTATTCTTGTGTTTTGGTGAATGGAAGTTTGGTGAAAGTGTTGAGCATGTATAATGGTGGAAGCTTGTGACTAGTGTAGTTATAAGTATTCTTTTAAGTTTTTGGAAACTTTGTTGCTAATCTAGAGTTGTTGACCCACTCTTAAATGACCTAGATTTTATCTTGAGTTGTTTCATTATGTTGAGACTTTGGTTGGATGAAAGAAACATGATTGAAATAATTGATTTAACCAATTTGGTCTAATTTGTCCAATTTGAAGAAATTGAAAAATTAGGGTTTAAGACCTTGTCCAAATTTGGGGCTTTTCATTTATGTTGTGTATAAGGATGTGTATATGATTCATATAAAGTTTCATGTTGATTGGATTACATCTTGATGTGTTTTGAAGCATGAAATCACAAAGTGCCCATTTGGCACCCTAATGGTGCATTCGGCCAAATGGGTCATTTTTGGGTTTTATGTTGCTTTTGGTGTTTTGATGTTTTGAACATGCTAAGTTCATCTTAGAAATGATTTAGATTCATTCAAAATTGATTTGATCAATTTCGGACTAAAATGGACAAAATACCAAGTGTAAGGGCAATTCGGTAAATTCACTTAAATATGATTTATTGAATTTTATTTCATAATTCGATTATTGGATAATTAAATAAATATGTTTATTTAATTAATCCGAGAAAAAATTTTGAAATCAGAAAATTTGATTTTCCGCCACTTCCGCTGCGTTACCGGATTTAGCCCCTAAAACCCCTACACCGAGCACCAACTCTAATAATTTCTCCCACTTGCTCTAGTGCCAATCCACGGTATCCTATACACATCTCAATGTGTATCATATACCGTGGCCCTCAAGAGCTCACCTAGCACTCAAAAGGTAGGCAACGAAAAGTAAGCTCACTTTAACAAATTGAGTCCGTCTAACAAACTCAACCGTTTTCCTTAGCCAGCATCATTCATATTCTGCAGAATCCAAATTCTACATCAATATGATTCATACGCTATATCAGTATTGTGCTATAGCTATTGAGTTGTCTATGTATTTAGAGATCAAATCCAAATACTATGAGACAACCGCAAACACTACACTAATATGAAAACTTCTAATCATCGAGGTCACTATGCAACATCATAAGTCAATACTTCATAAGTTGCAATTGATTCCAAAACTTCAGTAGAATCAACGGTGACACTCCTACTGCATCTTTTCTGAATTTATATGACATAAACCATCTAATGTCATAATTAGGATCAAAACTAATCTGACCTTATGGTTGCAGACTAAATTCTCCATGAATAAGAAACTCATTCTCAATATCTCTAAGATAACAAAGAATATATTTCAAAAATCAATCATATAGTCCGCAACATATGAAAATAACTCGTAACAATTACGATTAAATTGATATCTTTAATCACACATAATATAATATTCATTACGCCATCATCATATGATGCATAAGATTGACTAGACATTTCAATCAATCTCTCTTTCGACAAAGGAATCATCCTTTACGAAAGATGAATACTATATATATAAAAGACATGTTAACTGTCAAACAGTTATACTAACTGTCATACAGATAGTCTTACTATGTCCTTTATTTGATCATATCTAATACTCGACTAATAGGAGTCTCTCAAAGTCTCTAGGTTTTCTGTCATATATAAAACTTTATATCAAATATAACAGAGACTACTCCCACAACTTACACGGAGAAAAGAAGACTTAAGTAAACGTTTTACTTTACAAACATCTCATTATTACTTTAATAATGATGATGTCGTTAGGATATATAACACTAGAAAGAAATTTGTACGCTCCAACTGACCCTAGTAACAAATATGTATTCTCTATGCTTTGATAGAATCAGACAATCTGACTATATCAAAATTAAAGAACACAGATATTTCGGAAAACTTATCTGAGTTTACAATAGGCTTTATAAGCTAGAATATCAAACTTTGATATTAGTAGAATACAAACCCTAGGTCATTCTAGAATGAACTCTTCAAACAAAGAAACCGCAACAGATCTCTCATTCGAAGAAAACATTCAAGAACGCCACTTTGCATTCTTTAGCCAAATTACAAAGTTGAATATCAACATTATCCAACAAATCTTTAATTGTTCAAACAGTGCGACTAGAGATAAGTTTCCTCAGAATCTACATCGCTGAGTATAACCTTTCTCACTATCATACAGTAAAGGTCAAACCTTTATCATTAAACTAATTCATTAAACTACATACATCCAATGTATTAGTCTAATAAATCTTGTGGTCCAATGACGATCATTGGTAAATGAGATGTAATCACATCCTGAATATAATATTCATTAAATGGATAAGGATATGTGGTGTGAACTCATATCAGACCATCTTTTACCATATGAAATAAACATCTAATGTTTTTATGATAAAATCTCATAAAGCACAGTTCTAAGTTATTTATTTTACCAAATATTTTTCTTAACGTTTACCTTTTCATTAATGACAATACTAGTCACTTTAAAATATGTAACAACTGTTTATACAGAACAAGTAACTATCCAATAGTCACAAGTTCTGATATCAAATATCAAAACAGTTATTAAACATTATTTTAAATAACTAGATGGGAGATCTGGTATCCAATACCTACAGTTGTCGTATTGTGAGAATCAATATTCTATATATATAAATATATGCATCTCATTTCTTTAGCTTTATAATTTACGTTCAATTATTCACAACAATTGCAAATGATTGATTAGCAAACTGTGTCAGACACGTGACTTCTAAAAGTCACTAAAGTCAAGAAACGTCATTATAAGATAAACAAAATACCTAAATGGGTTTTCTTAATGCTAGTCAAGAATCTCGAGACATGAACTATTCAAGTCAATTCTTACTGCATAAGAAATTATTCTTACTAGATAACTATATCCAAAACAGATATCTATTTAGAATACTAAACGTGACTTAGAAACTAAGTCACGAACCATTTTGATTTTCAAGAAAATCGGAACAACTGTTCCCGATGGTTTTAAACTAATCTAACAATATCTAAGTCTACTGTCTTTCTAGAACCTATTCTAGAATTACGCAACCATAAGTAAAGTCAGAATACTCATTCAAGTAATAAGTATGCAGTGGATTAGAAGTACAATTCTATAAACAATATATAATAAAAAGAAAACGAAACAGAATTTTCCATAAAATTACGCACTACTTTGGTTATGGATTTTTAACCCACCAATATCTCCCACTACTTTACGTAATACCGTAATCCCCAACAGAGAAAGAAATTCAATAATTAAATCGAATTCCATAGTGAGAGTAGGATCCCATGAATATATTTCGACTTACAGCTTTGGCACGATCTCGCCTACGTATTTTCATTAGGTAGACAACTCATTGTCAATCACTCACCAGTAACTCCTAGTTTTGGTCCGGACCGTTTCTTGTTATGATAGCTTTGGCACGTTCACAAGGAGGCGTATCAAGGCTTCAATTGTCAATGACAAACTCAAGCTACCGATATAGTCCTGACCGCTTTGGCACGTTCAGGATTTCCACTTTCACTTGAATATCAATATAGAACCGGCATGGATAAAATCCCATAACCTACACCCTCATAGCTTTGGCACGATCTCGAATGCAGTTATAGAAAGATACTCATAAACCGTACTGACAAGACGGACCAAGAAACATGTATCCAATACACGTCACTTTACAGCCTTATTTCTAAGCGGGGATTTTCATCAAGAAGCTATACTCTACATCAAATATAGAATTTTAATCTAAATTATTTTCTAAACAATTCAATTCTACCTATAGAAAACATAACTTAATTTAACAATTAAATTTACGTTACATTACCGTTAGCATAGAACCGAAATTCGAGAAACATATATAGATTATAAGTATGTGTGAACATTAAAATTGGATTATATATCAAATATCAAGCATGAATAATGTAATGGATGAAGCATCAGACCTGTTCTGATACCATTTTTTTGGGGTTTCGGGCGATGGGCGCGGCGGAAGCGCGATTCGGGTGAAATCGTAATTTAATCTTTTTCAAATTACTGAATAAATTATTCAATATCTAATATGAATAATTTATTCATATTTCACCTAACCTATTTATTCGATATCAAATAGAGACATAAATATAAAGGAAACGTCGCGAAATGTTTACGAAAAACATTTTTCCGTAAAATGACGCAAAACATGTTTTTGACCGAACCTACCACCCAACACTTATGGGGACTGCCCAGGTCAGCCCCAATAGTGTTAGGGTAGTTCATGGGCTGCCCGAATAGTGACGAACTCACTATTTGGATAGCTGTCACCCGGTTGGCTCAAAAGTCACCCAGTAACGTCGTTTTTCGCCGTTTTCGCTTATTTCAACTCCGAAACACTTTTTGGCAATTGTTCCAACTCCCAAAACACATCCAATAGATTCAAAATATATTATTTTCATCACAAAAATAGTATCAACTCCAGATCTGATCCAGAACCGAAATTGCCTAATTTTCATGCTTTAAGTCTAATTTTTCAAGATCAATCAAATTAATCAAAACACCAACCAAAGTCACCACACATGAAGCACCCAATAACAATTATAGGTGTCACAAGAGTGTTCATAATACTCTAAAATACCAACTCATCATCAAATGATCAATTTGGACAATAATTACAATAATTTCATCCAAATACACTTCACATATGCACACAAGCTTTCAATTCATCCACCACAACCAAAAGCCCCAATTTTTCACAAAAACAAAAACCCTAGAACTATTCTAAGTATTCAATAAAACATTAAACTAATTTCCAAGCTTGGGTTATACAAGATTACCTTTTAATCTCTTGATTTCCAAGTTTTTTCTTGAATTTTCCTTTGTTTTCTTCCTTGAATCATCAAAGAAAATTTTGGAACCCTTTCCTTTGAAGTTTTGGCAATGGTGAATAGGTTATATGATGAAGAAAACATTTTTCTTCTTTTAAATGGTGTGACCGACTATGGGTATAGTAGGGGCATTTTTGTCATTTTTCATTTTAATCAAAATAAATGAATTAAACTTTATGTTATCCAATCAAAATTGCACACATTAAGTTTAATTTAAATCATGCCACATGTTCCAATAATAATCAAATAAATTTCATAACATTTATGGAAAAAATTTAATTAATTAATCATTTAAATATTTAGCAATTAAATAGCTAAATAATCAATTAATATAATTATTATTATATATGTATTTTTATTTACAATAAATAACAAATACATATATTTATGGCATGTGTCAAAATCTCATTTGACGAATAATTAATGTGTATCTAATCGTATTATGTATCAAATACAAATACATAATAATTATGATCGGACAAAATCCTCTAATGCATGTGTTATTGTTTGACCAATTGAACGAGTCGAATTAACTCACTTAATCCGATGAAGTATTAATAATAATCCGTATTATTCATAGCACGTTGCCCAAGTGCTTAACGAGTACACTTCATATTATGAAACTCTCTAAGTTTAGGTTTATCCGTCACGAAATCTAATTTCATGTCCATAATCCACCCACTCATGGATTATGACGACCATGGATAATCTCGCTAAACTATGCAAGCCGAGGTCATTGCATACATATAATCCCTCCGTCACAGGCTATCCATATTATACCTGAGGTATAGATAAAAACGTCAAACCAGTTCGGTATAATATCGTCGACTTTTAATTTACGATCTCTAAATAACACTCGAAATTAATTTTCGAAGTTATACCATGGCCATGGATTTACTAGATCGTAAACACGTGAGGATGTCTATGCCTTGTACACAGGACTGATGGATCCTATCTTGATACACACTGGATATCATGAGCATCAGTCCACACCCAACGAACAGGCGGAGGTCTGATTATGAATAGATCAGTGACATGACTGCCATCAAAGTGTGGAAGATAACTCATATATCCCACTATGGTAATTTAAGTCGAAGGACCACTATGATCGCTCAACTCGAGAAGATTCCTATTGACGTTGGTGTACCATCTATTAGGAAATCTTCAGTGAGTCGTTCAGTGTTTATCAAATAAACATCTACATGTCTATACGAGTCTCCTGAGACTCATGGTTCAGTGGGATAAACCATCGAACCAAGTCACGATATACGATATGTAATGGTCTCAGCGGATTTTACTAACCGACCCGTGTTAGTAAAATAAGTATCACTAAACCAGATTTATTTTCGATCTAATAATAATCGTAATTAAATCGAATAAGTGTATAAAAGACAAGGGTGCTACCATTAAATTAGTAATATTATGAAAAATAGAATTGCTCTTATTTATGAATCAGACATAAATACGATCTGTATTGGCACTCCGAGCACCAACCCTAACAATTGATATATCGAAGTTTTGGATTTATGGAAGCCATCAAAAACTGATTATTGATTAGGGTTATAGTTTAAATTTTTGTGAATATTTTTTGTCACCAATGGCCACTAATCCTTTTTGCTTGATTTTGACGAATTCATGTACTATAATATCATGAATTTATTAATTTTTAGGATGCATTGATCTTGACATTTATCATATTTCTTAGCCTTAATAATATTTAAATTATGATTTAGTTAGGGTAGCAGTTCTTAGATCTACAAATTTTAACTTGGATAAATATAAATTTATATTCATTAATGGGAATATTGTTGTTTCCAATTCTGATTCTTGCAATTCAAATAAATAATTTATTTTAATTCGAATCAATTATTCTGATTCCACCCCATTTCAATTCCAACCCATTTCGATTCTAACTCAATTTAATTATCAATTAGTAAACGCCATAATAATTTTGTGTTCTAATTGTTTAAGGTCTTTGAGACCATTGGAAGCTTCCAGGTATTTGTATAGTTGTGTTGTTGAAGTAAGTAAACTATACTTTCTACTGAGATTAATATGTATCTGACAGGAATTTGTTTAATGATTATTATGTTAAGTTTATCTATGCTTTTTTTTATTATTTTTTTATTTTTATACATATATGATTATGTGATTGGATGTGCATTGGTATAAGCATGACTTGTATTATATTTGAAATTACGATAAGTTCTGACCCTATAAACTTATGAGGGGAATAAGTATAGTATGCGGAAATATTAAAAAAAAAAACTAACTACAACAACTCCTTGATTAATGTTTCTATGGTTAAGAGCATACATTCTTAGGTTTAACCAAATGCTACACACTCTTAATCTAAAACAGGTAATAAAGAGAATAAATAAATATGCAAAAAGTAAGCAACAAAAAGTAAACAAATAATACTAGATTTATTTATGAAGTGAAAACCTCTTTGCAGAGAAAAACCACTCTGGGTATAGGTTACCACCCGAATTCACTATGAAGAGAAACTTACAGTGATGGTTAAAAAACCTATAGCAAAACCTTTACCGACCCAATTACCCCAATTGTAATAATTCAAGGAAACTCCTCAAGCCCGCACCAAATAATCTTCTCATAAACCTCTGAATTCTCTTGTAGTAAATCCACTAACGAACTCGCTCTTATGACCAATCTCTAACTCAGAACTCTGAAGGTTAGGGTTTGGTAAAGAATGATATTTTGATGGTTACCAAAGAAAAATATTCACCAAGAATAAAGAAGACATGAGATCAATGGAGTCTTCAATGATGAACTCTTAAAGAAGTTGGAAACAAATATGATTAAGGTTTAGCAAAGTTCCATCAAAGAATAAGAATGTAAAAACAAAGATGTGGAAACTCTAAATATTATGTTTCCAACACTTGATAAATTGGCTACGACTTTCTTTATATATGTAGGGTTTTCAAGCCTTTAAAACGCATTTAGAAAAAGCAAAATACGCAGGAGAGTTTGAAAACCCTAACGAACGTGGGACGCACACCACTGAATTGTAATTCACGTTCAAACGTGATGTCGAAATGTAACACGCACTACTGCTTACTGCCATTGGGTAGCCGATAATATTTGATATTATAATTATCAATTAAAATAATTAAGTGTTATTGGATAACATTAATTATTTACTTTGACCCAATTGGATTAATTGCATTAATCCAAAATCACACAAGGGCTTTATTGTAATTTCATAAATATCTCTACCATTGGAGGATATTTTGGTAATTATAAATGACACGCTCAAAAAATGGCTTTTTACTCCCAATTATAACAGTGTCGTAGTAGTAAAATAACTCGGTAAGTATGAGGTCGATCCACAAAGAATAAATTTAGTAAAATAAAATAACAATTCGAATGAAATAAAAATATTGGATTTTTTTGAAATGATGAAATTTTTTTAATTGAACTACAATAATAAGTTAAAATGTTGGGATTAATAGATTCACTCTTATTATTTCAAATATAGAGAAATCTTACTTTTTATAATATACAAATTGTTATTATTACCCAGTTAATTTACTTCAGTAATTAATTATGCCAAAACATATAAAATCAGGCATAAAGACGGTGATAACTTTATAACAAGTTCAGTTAGGTACTCAATTACGTCAAAAAAAAAATTAAAACCAGCCATATAGGCGGTAGCAAAGTTTGTCAATAATTAATTCAGATTTAAATTACTTATTCATATTATAATTATATATTATAATATAAATAATATTAATTTATATTCTCATATTATGAGCTTCACTCTTTACCTCAGCATGATGAAATTAGCTACTCATGATTTGAAGAAAAACATGCAAAATATGACACATAAAATACTCTCTCCCAAATTCTACAATAAAACTTTGAAAGAGAGTATGAAGAAAAATGAGAGGTGAGCACCTCTCATTTCTCAATTATTAATTACAACTTTCCAAATCAAATACAAACAACAATTTTTTACTAATTTATTTTTTATTTTCCTTTTTTGACTTTTTTTTTGTTGTTGATAATTTTGCAAACATGATCACAATCCACCTAAAGTGGATTATGACATTTCAACTTTTATTTTTTTATTTTTTATTTTTTTACCTTATTTTCTAACAATTAAAATTACATGTAGCACACATTGACGTCTTCACCAATTTTGACCTAGAAAACCTCAGCACTAGAAATTATTGTTAAAATCAAAGTTGTAGATATTTGAGTCTTCTTTCATGTGGAAATAGAATCGGCTCAATCCGATATCGAGGTAAAAAGTTATGGCCAAATTACAAAATTGTGCAAAGTAGAAATTTCCGAAATTGGACACTGTTAGAACGTACTCTCAAGTTTCCGGCCTCCAAAATCCAAACGTCATGTCCATTTTTCTAGTTATGCATCCAAGATATTATTTCACCTACATAAGAAATAAAAATCACAATAAAAATATGTAAAACATAAATGTAATTATTATTTTATAAATGTGCTAAATTAAGAGGATTAATGCAATTATAAGTGTAAAATGATTAATTTTTATTTTATTAAGCGCACACTTTTTAATGTTCATCAATAAAATATGTAATAATAGGTGTATTTAGCTTGATTTAATTGGATTAAATCAAAGTGGTAAACAATGAACTAATCAAATTGGTTAAATTTTGTCTTGATTTAATTGGATTAAATTAAAATGGTAGATAATAAACTAATCCATTGATTAAACTTTGTCTTGATTTAATTGGAGTAAATCAAAGTGGTAGACAAAGGTGATTAGTCACACCTAATTATACATATCTGGACAAATTGGATTAAGCCCCCTAAAAGTTTATTAGAATTTTTATTAATTAAAAATTGCATAAGCTTTGCTATAAAAAACAAGCTTGAGCAAGTTTTTAATAAAGCTTGAGTTTAAGAAAGTTAAGCCAGTGAAAGCTAAAACAAGTAAGATTTAGAAATATTACTCTAAGTAAAAGAAATATTTCGAGAAACTTTGGAAGTTTTCTACAACATTTCAATAAGGAGAAATCAAGATTGGATCTTGGAATCAAGCTTGTTAGCTTTAGAATTTCTCTATAATATTTCAATAAGAAGAATAAGATTGTATTTTGGAATCAAGCTTATAAGGTAAGTTTGATCTTTTCTAAAGCTATGTTTTTCATTCGTGAGTTATCATCAGTGAAACATATAGTGATGTATTGAATACATAATAACATAGCTTGATGTTGAAATTGGGCTAATAAATTATGTATGAATGTTTTGGAAGTATAAACACAATATGCTTGTGATTGGGTCAAAATATTTATGTTGGACATAAACATAAAATTAGAGTTTGAAACTCTAAATGATAGCTTAAAGCTATGACTATCATTCTAGAATCGCTTGACCACATTTGAGTGACCTAGAATTCTTCATGAGTCATTTCATTGTGGGATTCTAATTTGATTTGTGTTTTAGATTCAAAATTTACGCATGTGCGTATTTAAAATAAATTTATATTTTTTGTAAAAATATTTGATATTTGAACAACATGATTTTATTCTTTAACATGTGTTGATGTTGGTTTTGATGTTAAAAATTAGTTTTTGGTGTTTGGAAGTGTTTAGGGAAAATTGAAAGCAAATTAGGTAAAATACCCAATTTGCATCATCTCTCTGTTTCCAGAGAGCTGATGGTTTAACAAGAAAATAAAAAAAAAGGCTATTGTGCGCATCGCGCATACTGCATCAGATATTGTTTTTGTCCATTTTTTAGTTTCCGGACTCTGATTCAGTTCCGGGTTTTTCCTATACACATAATGGAATATAACATTCTATTAAATTATTTAAAAATACACTCATGCTTGATATCTATGGGTTGACCCACTTCCGCTGCACGAGGTACCGATCCGACCCTAGGGGTCCCATATCCGCCCCAACAACTAGGACTTGAAAATAAACAACATTAGTTGTATACTATTATTTTCTCCCCTAAATATAAGTTTATAAAGAAAAACTCTTTCGAGTGAAGGGTTTTTGCCCTTATCTTTTGAATTTGGCAGTTTAACTCTTTTAAATATTTTAATTAAAGTACTTGATATGAAACTGGATACGAAAATGACAAAACACGATCCAAGATCCCGTAGACCCCCAAAGAACCTGTCCTTGAAAACCCTTGTAGATAGTCTCAGATGAATTTTGCCAGCAAAATAAACGCCACAAAAGATGCTAACCCTTTAATAAGTCTTTGTTCAATCACTGAACTTTTGATAAGAAATTCTTAATCTCAAAGAAAGTAACTATTAACGCAAAAAATATTGGGTGTCTCATTAAGAGTTATTTTTGAGTTTAAATAGTTACATGCTCAAACCCTAATAAGCCAAAAAGTCTAAAATAGCCTTAAACTACCCATTACCAACTAAAAGTCCATAACTCCTAATTTCTAGCCCATTTTGAACCCACAAAAAAAAAAAAAAAAAACTAACCCAAATAATAAATAAAACGGTCATCCACGTTGGTTTCATCCATGCAAATAAATAATAATATGATGAAAATAAGTCTAAAAAACTGAAACTGATCCATGCTGCTCTTCGATGACTCGGGTCAAATGTATAACTCTTGAACCATATTTCTTGAAGTCCAACTGGTCTCGAACGTGCTTGTTCAATTCAGTTACATGACGTTGGGCCAAACCTGTCATAGCGTCTTTGATCTTCTGAGCTCTGTGTCTTGTAATTGGTCCAACTGGTACATGGATTGGATCTATTGTACTCTGGATCAAATCAGGTGCTGATAGGATCACATCATCCTCTCCTCCTTGAAAAGGATTCGACCTCGAATCGACACCTGCATCAAAAGGGGACAAATCAGAAACATTATACGCACTAGGTAGGTCAAGCTTATATGCATTATCATTGATCCTTTCGACAACTTGAAAAGGACCATCTCCTCGAGGTTGAAGCTTGGATCTTCATTGAGCCGGAAACCTCTTCTTACGCATGTGTAGCGAAACCCAATCACCAGGCTCAAACACCATGCGTTTACCGCCCTTATTCGCATGAGAAGCGTACTACTCATTTTTCCGTAATATATGTTCACGTGCTTTCTCATGTATTTGTTTCACCAATTCTTCTTTCTTTTTCCCATCTAAACCTACTCTTTCCTCAACAGACAAAGACAATAAATCCAATGGCGTTAGTGGGTTAAATCCATTTACAATTTCAAAAGGTGAATATGAAGTAGAAGAATAAATGCACATATTGTATGCAAACTCTATAAATGGCAGACACTCTTCCCATGATTTTAAATTCTTAGTGACCATGGTACGAAGCAATTGAGTCAAGGTCCTATTGACCACTTCCGTCTGTCCATCTGCTTGGGGGTGACATGTGGTTGAATAAATTAGCTTGGTCCCTAATTTACCCCACAAAACCATCCAAAAGTGACTCAAGAACTTGACTGAAACTATGCTCCTAGGAATTCCGTGTAGCCATACTACATCTCTAAAGAACAAGTCTATTTAATTAACAGAAGATATCCAAAGCACAATGACGTTAACGAGAATGCATAATATGTTACCAATAGGGTGATTTTTTTTTTTTTTTTATAATCTGAATAGACAGATCAATTTTCGTGTATTTCGATTAATCATCAAGATTTGTATCTTGTGCCCTCATAAATTTCCTAACACAGATCATGATAAGTCGTAAATTTTTTACATAAAGATATAGCCCAAAAAAATATATTTAATGAAATTCGAACCTTAAATTTAAGAGAGAATAAATCACACAAATCCAATATTTTTACCATATCAAGAGAAAGATTACCAAAATATTTTTGGATCTCGTATTACAGTTATTAGCCTAAGTTGGTTTTTATTGTCTTTAATTATTAGAATTGACACAATCCATAATTTAGATCATTGGTGGACTGATAAAAGCTGTCAAATTGCCTTTTTATCATTTGACATAGACTACTCGTCGTGTCCATATTGAATATTTTAGATGAAAAGCTGTGTTTGTATGTGGGTTACTCTATTTATCAATAATATCGTTCAATTTAGTTGTTGGGATGTATCTATTGCAACAATAAATTATTGTTGGGGCATCACATCATTCTACATATAGTGGTGGCAATGGTTTCATGTGAGATGTCATTTGTGTGTTTCTTTTATTTAAAAGAAAAAATTATATGTATAATTAGATTCCTCATCAATTGTTATTATTATTATAAAATAATATTTAAAATTTATTAACCTGCTCGAAGAACGGGATCCACACTTTTTTTTGAAATCGTTGGAAACCCCACCGTCAAATCACTCATTTTGGGTTTAAGCGATGCAGATAAAATCCTTAACTGTCACAGACTCTTACAATAAACGGACTTCCTGAATTCGAACTCAGGACTTCAATATGAGATCTTGAACCCTACATTATAAAAAATAAATTGCGTGGGTAGCATATGGAGTAAAACTAGAGTTCACTATTGAGAAAAGGAGAAATCGCTACAAATGTTTCGTGATGTCTGGATAGGAAGGATCCGATGTGACTCTAGGATACTTCGTGATGCATTAAGCAAGCCAATAGGTTTAAAAGTTCCCACAAGTGTGATTTATTCTTCGTGATGCCATGTATAATGATTTGCTGGGACGCCATGTTTAATCAATATGTTATTACAAATTTATTTTTCAAGTGGTGTGGTTTTATATAAATTCATGTATGATACTGCTAATGATTTTATGATTTTATTTTCATAATATTACTGTAGATTTTATTATTGTAGATTTTTTTTTTTTTTTTATTTTGACAGTGCGCATTTTAGATATAAAAAAAAATATTATGATGCTGAAATTTAATATATATAAAATATATTTTACATTAAGCACTTGAAAGAAATTTGATGTAAAAAAATATAAAATTTAATTATTCAATAATAAAGATTTTTTTAGGTTATCATAATAGTATTTTTCCTAAATATATAATATTAATTAATCACCAAAAAAATTAATACAGTATAATGTAACACCAAACACCAGAAAAGCGAAGGCCAAGACAATCAGCAATGCCCAATTGATCAACAATTAAGCATAACAATCAAGTTATTCTGAATGTCACATGTCAAAAACAACATACTGACAATGGATGAAGTAAATCAACGCGACTTCATCTTCTAAGCTCCACCACACAACACTCAACACACAACTGGGTTTTTCTTTATCTTGTTATATATTGTGTATTTACTTTTGTTTTATATAAAAAACCACTCAAAATCCTGCAATTTTTTCTCATCATTCCCTATAATCAATCAACAGTTAGTAGAATACATGTCGGATTGGGGCCCTGTGTTTGTTGCAGTGATCTTGTTTGTGCTGCTAACGCCAGGTTTGTTGTTTCAGGTTCCAGGGCAACACAGGTTTGTTGAGTTTGGCAATTTTCAAACAAGTAGTGCAGCAATTATGGTGCATTCCCTTCTCTATTTTGCTCTCGTTTGTGTCTTTTTTCTTGCTGTCAAGGTTCACTTGTACCTTGGTTAATCAACAATTATGTACTAACATTTATTTCTATATGGTCCCCAGTTGAGAAAATAAATTGCGGGGTGAGTGATTCCAGTCCAGTGTGTTGAGCCATTTGTATCTGATTACTTTGTTTGTCTCATGTTATTTTGCATTAATGTGGAGAGAAGCTTCAATTTTATTTCTTTTGTGATTTATGCTTTCTTGTTTACTGTTTCTGGACATAACCTGTTGTTGCCTTTGAATGGTTTGGGATGAAAATGGAATTCATTAAATATTTCTAATTTACTTTTTAAGAGATGCACAAACTGTAACTTGGAGTTTTGGATAGATGTTTTTGGTTCATTAATGTAATAACAAATTTTCACTGGTGTGGCGAGTTCAAGGGTCACTGCTTCATTAGGTCAGCATTTTGTGCCTAAGATCAAAAAATTACAGAAAATAAGATTGTAAATTTATAAGATCCAAACATTAATCGAAGACAAATAATAGAGCATGGGCAAACAGAGGCAAATACTCCTCTGTTCCATGGGAACTTGGGTACAATTCAGTTTTGCAATAACCATGATGATACTGAGTCCGAGATTGAAAGAAGCATTTCCTAGAAAATTATTGTGATAACCGTTATCCTTTTTTATTTTATTTTATTTTATTTTATTTGAATTATTCATTATCCCTTAGATCCCTACACAAGCACCACCCACTATTATCATGCCAACTTCCCTTAAATCAAGCCTTTGTCTACCCACTAACTCTAATATAAACCTACTTCACTTCTATTATATAAACAAAACTCTAAATTCTTTGCGTGGTTGAATGGGAAAAAAAGAAGAAGAGGGTGAGCAGAGAGTTCAAGGGTAGATAGAGATCATTGAAGGCAACTCAAGTGACCAGTTAGAGAGAGAAAACAAAACCAATTTAGAGAGAGAAAATGTGGGCAGGAGAGAGAAAATGTGGGCTCATTCGTCATCTTCCAGCCACCTTTTCCGGTGAGTGACCACTCTAGGAGGACCCCCTCAACGAGACGAAGCCAACGCTACCAGTCCGATCGCTTGAATCTACCACATGCGCTACCAAGCGCCACCCACGCGCTGCCGTGTCGCTGCTCCACGTGCCCACGCGCCGTCGTGCATGCATAACACCTACCGGACTGAAATCTTCCCCTTGTCGAGATACGCAGGTTAGACGCCTCTGTTGCCCAATTCGGACCTTCGGTTGTCGTGAAACGAGTAAAAAATGAGAGTTAACGCCGTTCGATCGTTCGCCGGTGACCACCGAGCATCCGCCATTACCACCACTTTCCTTGTGATCCTAATGACGTGTACTATCTGTTGATCACCTCGTTCTGGAATTTTGATCATTGGAGCTCGATTTTAGCGAGGACATATAGATATAGAGAGTTTTGCGTGGATTGAGGTAATTACAAAGCACGATGATTCCCTTAACATAAATATTTGTTGGTTGATGTTTGATATATGAGTTTATGTAATATAGTATAAATATATTTATACATATATGTTTGGAAATTTGATTGAGTAATTGATAGCATGAGAAAATAAATTGTGAATATAAATTTTGGGTATAACTATATGCTTGTACTATGAATCGAAGTATATGAGTATTTCCTGACTTTGAGATGAGTTAGATGGATGAAATGTGATGAGATGTGTTGTATTGGATGTTTTGTGTTATTATTGAGATGCTGCCGGATTTAGTATAATAGTGGTCGAAGATGCGAGGTTATGCGAGATTAGCAGAGGCGTGTGGTTCAGTCCCCCTCTTGCACATTTATGCGGGATTACATTGTGGGAAACCTTGGGAGGTGAGATGTTGATACTCTCCCAATGGTTTCAATCCATTATTATACCGAATCCGGCTAGCAAACCTTGTTTGATTGAGAGGTATTGTTGTGAGTATGTTTTGCCTGAGATAAATTTTATATATTAATTGCTGTTTTCAAATATTTATTATTATATATATATATTTTGTTGGTGAGGTCATGTTGAGAGTATGAGTGTTTTTACTTACTGAGCTCTTTAAGCTCACCCCCCATTTCTCAAACATCCCAGGTAGTTCGCCAGCGCAACAGTAGCAGTATCAATATCAGGATTTGACTCGTTTACCCAAGCCATCAGTCGGGTTGGTCCAGACATTTCTTTTGGCTTTTGAGATAGAAGTTTTACGACAAGTTTCATATTTTCACATACTTTTGATGTAAACATTATTTGAGGTTTATTGAATTATATTTTGTGAAATATTATTTTTCTTTGCGAATCTGGTTCA
>SKCR01051315.1:0-53440 GCA_019454045.1 Zanthoxylum bungeanum | reverse complement strand
GGGATATTTAATGATTAATCCTTCATGGACTGATACTGTCTCATATCATTCTCAATCCAGGAACTAATCATATGGACCTCTCTTCATTTATATATCTAAGGTGATCTAATCACAAATGATGAGTGTGCAATTTCCTTGTCACATAGTTAATTTGTACAACAACACTATGATCTGCATAAATAGTGACGCTATGGGTCATATTATCCAACACAAAGAGTTTCGACACGAAGTAGAAAAACAGACCGACAAAAGTATTAAGACATTACGGTTGGAACGTGGTTGAAAATACTTGAGCAATGAGTTTCTCGATTGTTTGAAAGAGTATGGTATTCTTTCACAATTGACTCCTCCCGGAACACCTCAATTGAGTGGTGTGTCCAAATAGAGAAACCGAACTTTGTTGGACATGGTAAGGTTAATAATGAGTCATACTGAGCTACCAATTTCCTTCATGTGATACACATTGAACAGTGTAATATTTATTTTGAATAAGGTTCCGTCAAAGTCTGTTGGATAAACTCCATATGACATATGGATAGGAAAGAAACCGGGTTTCTCATTCCTGAAGATTTAGGGATGATGGGCATACGTTAAACGTTTGGATGGTACTAAACTAGAACCCAATTCAGATAAGTGCCTATTTGTAGGTTATCCTAGGGAACCCAAAGGATATTACTTCAACAACCCACAAGAGAACAAGTATTTGTTGCTCTCCATGCAATTTTCCTCGAAAAGGAATTCCTAAATGCTGTGGTAAGTGGGAGGAAAGTAGAAATCGATGAAAATCGGAGTGATACTATTCCTAGCACCAACTCCTTTACGGATCACGAACAGTTCATCGGGATGAAACTGTTCCATAATCTTCTAATACAACAAAAATCTCGTAGGTCGGAAAGAGTCAGAAAACAACCTAAGAGGTATGGGTTTCTGATATCACCTCATGTAGATATTAATCTTATTGAGGAATACTAAACTGGCTACGTATGAGGAAGCGATACAAGGTATTGACTCAGTTTTATGGCAAGGTGCCATGAAGTCCGAAATGGATTCCATGTATACCAACCAAGTTTGGACACGGGTTGATGTACCAAAAGGCATTGTACCTATTGGTAGCAAATAAGTCTTCATCGTGAAGACAGACATGGATGAAAACATAATAATTTACAAAGCTAGGCTTGTAGCGAAAGGGTATCGTCATCAACATGGTGTCAATTACGACGAAACCTTTTACCTGTTGCCATGATTAAATCCACTCAGATAATGCTTGCTATTACTGCATATTTCGATTATGAAATATGACAGATGGACGTCAAAACCGCTTTCCTTAACGGAAACCTTTTGGAGGATGCTTATATATAACACCCTGACGGTTTTGTCGTGCCAAAACATGCAAACAAGGTTTGCAAGTTAAATGGATCCATTTATGGATTGAAGCAAGCGTCGCGTTATTGGAACCAACGTTTTGATGAGATTATAATGGTATATGGTTTCATTCAAAACGATGATGATTCTTGTGTATATAAGAAGGTTAGTGGGATAGTGACAATGATTGTCTTATACATTGATGATGTATTGCTTCTTAGCAATGACATTCCCATATAACAATCGGTGAAAGATTGGCTTTCATTAAAATTCTCCAAAGAAAAACTTGGGAGAGACAACCTTTATTCTATGATTAAGGATCTACATGGATAGATCTAAAAGTTGTTGGCACTCTCCGAGAACTCGTACATTGACAAACATGTACACGACCTGGTGTCTCATATGCTTTGAGCATCTGGAGTCACTATCAGGCCGATCCAAGTAATGGTCACTGGATTGTTGTAAAGAACATCCTTGAGTATCTTAGACGAACTAAGGATGCTTTCTTAAATTATGGGAATTAGAACTTGAGGTGACTGGGTTCACCGTTGCAAGTTTCCAAACCAATAAAGACGACTGTAAGTCATAATAAGGGTATATATTTCATTTGAATAACGGAACATTGAGCTGGAACACTTCCAAGTAAGATATTGTTGCTAATTCAAAAACAAAAGCAGAATACATTGTTGCGGCTGAGGCATCAAAAGAAGTATTTTGGATATAAAATTCCTAATTGGATTGGGAATAGTTCTATTAGCAACGGAGCTGGCCTACAGCACAGGCTAAGGAATTTCGGTCTCATCAATGATCCAAGTATGTATTTCGACGGTTTCATCTGATTCATAAGATCATACATAATGGCGATATCAAGATCGCATTAGATGACAACCTTGCATATCCGCTGATGAAAGCAATATTTCAACATAAGTATAAGGGACCCGTACATAGTTCAGGTGTTGGACACTTGAGTGATTGGCTTTAGACCAAGTGGGATATTGTTGGACAATTATGTCCTATAGCATCATTATTTGTAAAGAACATGGTGTTCTTGTACAAATTAACTATATGACAAAGGAAGTTTCTCTTTTATCATTTTGTATTTGGATTACTTGGATATAGAAATTATAAAAGTACATATGATTAGTACTGGATTAATAAGATATGAGACAATATTAATCCATGAAAGGTTTAATCATTAAATATCCATAGTCGTAGTATTATCGAGACTGGACATCGATAATGCGGAATAGACTAGCATTACACTTGTGCGTGTTATGGAAGCTTAACGGCATAGTTATCATATATTTACGTATTGGATACTTATGCAAGTGTGATAGGAGGTTGTATTAGCCGTTGGACCGGGAACAACTTCACTCTGGATAGACCCCTCGGAATCCCGATGGTATAATGACTACGTGTCTATGGGAATCCGAATCAGGGTAGGTGTATGTGGTATTAACTTGAGACTTGCATCGTTAATACTTGCGACAATCAGTAGGCTTTGTTTTTTATCGTCCGGAGCTTTAACAAGTTTTGGGTACGCCTCTTCTAGGTTTACTGAGAATTATAATGTATTGGGTGTGATGTCAAGATGGAAGTATCACTTCAGTCATATGGAGATGATGATCACTTACGATACAGATGTAGTACTCTTAAATGATGCAGCTATCGGGATAATATGACTAGGTCATGATTATTCGATTATAGAGACTATTTGCTAGTGATCCAATATATGCTTCGTACGGAGCATACAAAATTTCAGCCCCAGGCCTAGCATGTGACATCCGATATTGGATCGTATTATGCAATGCATTATATACTACGCCTGATATAAATATATATTCCTCGTTGAATATTTCTAGAGAATTGGGTTGGCACGGTGCTTTTCTAGAAGCCAACCATGTCTTGTAAATCAGTGACAATATGGTACCGAGTACGCACGTGTTCGGATAGTCCGATGACCGTATTTACTACCAACATATCCATGGATCTCTTGGGTCGTTTCCCAAAGATTCACCGATGACATTTGAATCGAACGAAATTAATCTATGATTAATTATGAGAGAGAAAATAATCTGGGATAGATTACGGCAAGAATTTATCTGGGATTAAATTCACATAGTAGCGAGAACGTGATTAATTTGGAATTAATCGACAAAGTAAATTTAATAGTTAAATTAGATTTTTCTAATAAATTCGTCTAGAAGAGAGAACGTGATTAATTTAGAATTAAAGGGTAAAATAAATTTAATAGTTAAATTGGATTTTTATATTAAATTTATTTATTTGGGTTAAAATAATATATTGGATATATTAGTTGAATTGGATTTCAATGCGGAATTAAAATTGGATTTTAATTCATGCGGATGTATTAATTTGGAATTAATTCGTAAGCGACTTTCGTAAAAATTTGCTAGGCATTATTATTTAAATAAAATTGGATTTAATTACGTCGTAACGGAAAATTCGTTTAATTGGATTAAACGAACCCGAGCTGAAAGTGTGTTGTGTAAGCCTACTTGAATTTTGAATTTAAAGTGGTGGGAGCCACTTTACTTACATCACTAGTCACTATTGGTGATGGAAGTAGTTGGGCTTTGTTACATGTTGTATTTACACATAACACACATGTTTTGTAATAGGTTTGACTTACTATTCATCTTCTCCCTTTTACTTTCTCTCTTGGTCGAATTGCTTCCCTTTGGAAGGGAAAATTTTCTTTCAATTTTGTTTTAATTTTTGGACAAAGCTAGCACTTTAGAGTCAAATAAAGGTGATGAGTGGTATTTATATCACTTTTTCCCACTCATTTAACCTAATATTTTTTATAGTTTCTCGGGTTTTGTGAACGTTTTGATGTGTTTTATTGTTATTTTGCAGATAAAAAAAGTTTGGAAAGCATTGGAAGCAATTTGAGGCCAAAACAGTGAAAAAGGACGAAAAGTGCATTTTTATAATTTAGCCGCGTCGCGACGCGCAAGCCTTTTGCGTTGCGACGTCCAACGTGTGCCGCCTGCTAACTTGCGCCGGACACGTGGACCAGTCAGAAGAAATTTGCTAAAATGTGCAGATGCTAACGTGCGCCGATCATGCTAAAATGCGCCTGGACACATGTCGTGATTCTATGGTACCGACACTTCGTATGACACGTGTCACCTTCTGAATGGACCAAATCATCAGCGAATCATCTTATGCCATGTGTCAAGAAGCCATTACACCGAATATTACCACGTGCCACGTGTTGAAATCCTATTGGGCCGACGAAATCCGCGTCAACAGTCAACAAGTCAAGCCGCATGGACCAAGTCAATAGAGCCAGCGTCGCGACGCAAGAAGGAAGTTGGCATCGCGACGCCAGCCTGGATTTTTGCCTATAAATTGAGGCTTTCAACATTCATTTCTCTTGTGCTTTCCTTGGGATTTTTTCCCTAATTTCATAGGAAGCATCTAGTTTTGTAAATTATTAAAATTATTTATTTTTATTTTTAGTTTTTATTACAGCATTTTATTTATTTACTTTATGTTTTGTAGTTAAATTTAAGCTGGGGTAAAAGGTGAAACATTTAATATAATTATCTAGGTAAATCTCACTTAATTATAATTTATAAATTATAAATTAACCGGATTAATTAATGTCAGACTTTATTACCGCCTATATGGTCGGGTTAAATATAAATTACTTTACCGCCTATATGGCTGGTCTATATGTGACAGATAATTACCGCCTATATGGTTGGTGTAATTGGACTAAATGGATTACTGCCTATATGGCTGGTTTTAAATGTTTAACATTATTAATTCCTGAGAAAGCAGAACAGAAAATAATTTATATATTATAATAAGTGAGATTCGTAGATTTGAAATATTAAATGTAGATTCTCTAACCCCAGCATTTTATTTTTATTCTAGGGAAGTGATGAAACACGATATCCACACTTAATAATTGATTTTCTTTTTATGGGTAATTCTTTAGATTGTTTATTGTGTCTTAAGCTTAATGCTTCTTGTTAATTAAAATGATTGATTTGGTAAACTTAAAATGAACTAGACATAAGGATTTTAGGTTTCAGCCTTAGATTCAATAGCCCACGATCTTCCTTGAGGATAGATAACCCTTTAATAGATTTCCTTACAGGATAGACATATACCTGTCGGGCGGGGTTATCCACAATTGGAACTTGACCCTAATGACATAGACATATGGTTCAATTTGGTTATATTAGGTATTTGCATTTGACCATCGACAGAGGCTTTTGTACAATTTCGTGTTCCAGGATAGCAAACTGATTTATTACACATATATAAGAGAATCAATTCATCTTTATAATAATATTGTGTGGAGTCACAACCGTAGATCTTTGAGTCTATTGTTATTTTCTTAGTATTTTATTTTGTGTCTTTAAGTATTTTATTTATCAAATCCACATTCAACCAACAAAAGCAATCATTCTCTTCTCCCTATAATTAGATACATGTAAATAGATAGTATCAATAATTAATAACAACAGCAGGAATTTAGTCCTCGTGGGATCGATATTTTTATACTACTTGAACGACACATGCGCTTGCGTTATACGTGTGTGTTTACGCCAATTAAGTTTTTGGCGCCGCTGCCGGGGACTTATTTTTCTTGAGTTGTTAATTTTGAAGCTATCTAATTTACTTGTATCTAATTTTCTTTATTTTTATCTGTAATTTTTATTTCTTTCTTTTGTTTTCAGGTGGTTGAAAAAATGGAACATTATTGGGAGATTGAGAGATTACGTGATTTACAAGAAGATACACCCCACATCTGGGAGCAACAGTTCGGTTTTCTAAGGCCTGTTGTAATACCCAACGACTATCACTGGATGTTAGAATCAAGCAATACTACATTTTCTCAACAGAACGCAATGGGGAGATGTGACATATGTAATGGTAACCACACGAGAGATCATTGCGAGTACAACTACAATCCAGGATGCCAGAGCTATCAAAATCCTTCATGGTACGAAGAACCATCACATTTTCCATCTTTTCCACCATCTACCTACAATTTTCATCAAGAACCAGAACCATCAGAGGAAGATTAGATGGTTGACATGCTTAAAGATTGGTTCAAGAAATAAGACGAAAAGCTGGATACAATGCTTGAAACATGCCAAAATCAATTCGAAAGTATTCAGAGACAATCAGAATTCATTCAGAGATTGACAGATCAGACGCGACAATTAATAAAAAACCAGAGCTACATACCTCATGGACAATTTTTAGATGACACTGATGAAGCCTTTAAGTACCAAGCATTTCATGAGGCGTTGCGGTTGTGATAGTTGTGGTCCCCTTCCGAACCAGGCTCCATTCCCGGAGCGCCATTCCCGGCATGCTAAACCTCATTTCTGAGACGTCGCGGTTGTGATAGTTGTGGTCCCCTTCCGAACCTTGTTTCATTCCCGGATCGCCATTCCCGACATGCTAAACTTCGTTCCTGAGGCATCACTGATGATGTGGGCCTCGACCCATGCTCCATTCCTGGAACGGCATTCCCGGCATGCTAGTCCTCATTCCTGAGGTTTTGTTGATGTGATGGTTCATTCTCGAACCTTGTTGAATCTGATGTGGCAAGCTGGTCACCCCAGACTAGGTTTATCTTTTCGTTCCTTGCTGCTTTCATTAGGTTAGAATAAGTCATCTGATGTGATGTTCCATAACAACATACTATACTATATTTTACGAGACAGTCCCCAATAAGTCATCTGATGTGATGTCACAATTCTATTGGACCAAACTATGCACGTGCCACGTGTCGCCTTCTCATTGGACCGAATATTGAACGAGTCACATGTTGCCACGTGTCGACCTCTCATTTGACCGATCCTATACGCGTGCCACGTGTCAGATTCTTATTGGACTGAAAAGCCAGCCAATCACATGCTGCCACGTGTCGTTTCTTGATTGCGCCGCTCTGCCGAGTGAC
This sequence comes from Zanthoxylum bungeanum, assembly GCA_019454045.1. Lineage (NCBI taxonomy): Eukaryota > Viridiplantae > Streptophyta > Magnoliopsida > Sapindales > Rutaceae > Zanthoxylum > Zanthoxylum bungeanum. Next base: position 46,122 of record SKCR01051315.1, on the reverse strand, counting down.
ACGTATCACCTCCTAATTCTGCCGATAGAACACGCGTGGTCAACTCGCGTGGACCAAAGACGCGTGCTGGCGTCGCGACGCCAGAAACCGAATTTGCCTATAGATTGAGCTCCTCTTCACTTCATTTGGTGTGTTTTCCATGGGATTTTTTCCCTGATTTCATAGGAAGCATCTAGTTTTGAATATTTTTGTAATATTAAAATTATGTATTTTTATTTTTAGTTTTTATTACATCATTTTATTTATTTACTTTATGTTTTGTAGTTAAATTTCCGCTGGGGTAAAAGGTGAAACCTTTAATAAGGTAAATCTCACTTAATTATAATTTATAAATTATAATTTAACCGGATTAATTAATGTCAGACTTTATTACCGCCTATATGGTCGGTCTAAATATAAATTACTTTGCCCACTATATGGCTGGTCTTTATGTGACAGATAATTACCGCCTATATGGCTGTTGTAATTGGACTAAATGGATTACCGCCTATATGGCTAGTTTTAAATGTTTAACATTATTAATTCCTGATAAAGTAGAACAAAAAATAATTTATATTTTATAATAAGTGAGATTTCTAGATAAGAAATATTAAATGTGGATCATTTAACCCCCAACATTTTATTTTATTTTAGGGAAGTGATAAAACTTAATATTACTAGGATTAATAATTGATTTAATTATTTATTGGGTAATTCTTTAGTATGTTAATTGAGTCTTAAGCTTAATGCTTCTTGTTGTCTGATCACCAATAAGATTGATTTGGTAAACTTAAAATGAATTAGACATAGGGATTTTAGGTTTTAGCCTTAGATTCAATAACTCACGATCTTCCTTGAGGATAGATAACCCTTTAATATATTTCCTTAAAGGATAGGAATATACCTGTCGGGCTTGGGTAGCCATAATTGGAACTTGGTCTTAATGAATCTAGGTAATGTGGTTGACATATGAATATGGTTCAATTGGGTTATACTAGGTATTTGCGTCTGACCATCGGAAGAGGTTTTTGCATATCATCGTGTTCCAGGTTAGCAAATTAATTTATTACACATAAATAAAAGAGTCAATTCATCTTTTTAATAATATTGTGTAGAGTCATGACCCTAGATCCTTGAGTCTTTTATTTTATTTTCCTTAGTATTTTCTTTTGAGTCTATTTTTATTTTACTTAGCAAATCCACATTCAACAAACCAAAAATAATCAATTCCCTTCTTCCTATAATTAGATATCTGTAAAAAAAAAGATTCAATAATTAATAACAACAGTATAAATTAATTCCTCGTGGGATTGATAATTTTTATACTACTTGAATGATACGTGCGCGCGTTATACGCATGTGAATGCACCGGTCAAGTTTTTGGCGCCGTTGCCGGGGACTTATTTTTCTTGAGTTGTTAATTTTGAAGCTATCCAATTTACTTGTATCTAATTTTCTTAATTTTTATCTGTAATTTTTATTTCTTTCTTTTGTTTTCAGGTGGTTGAAAAATGGATCAGTATTGGGAGATTGAGAGATTACGTGCTTTACAAGAAGATACACCCCACATTTGGGAGCAACAATCCAGTTTTCTGAGGCCTGTTGTACAGCCTAATGACAATCATTGGATGCTAAAACCAAGCAATACTACATTTTCTCAACAGAACACAATGGGGAGATGTGACATAAGTAATGGTAACCACCCGAGAGATCATTGCGATTACAACTAAAATCCAGGGTGGCAAAGCTATCAAATCCTTCATGGTATGAAGAACCATCACATTTTCCATCTTATCCACTATCTACCTTCGATTTCAATCAAGAACCAGAACCATCAAAGGAAGATTAGATGGTTGACATGCTTAAAGATTTGTTTAAGAAACGGGATGAAAAGTTGGATACAATGATTGAAACATTCCAGAATCAACTCGAAAGTATTCAGAGACAATCAGCATCCATTCAGAGGATGACAGATCAAGTGAGACAATTAACAGAAAACCAGAGCTACATACCTCAAGGACCATTTTCAGATGACACTGATGAAGCCTTCGAGTACCAAGCATTTCACGATGAAACTTTAGAAAAGGAGGAGGCTGAGCAGTATCAGGAATCTGAGGTATTAGTTCGGGAGCCTGAACTGGCAAAGTCTCGATTTGATTTTTATTATTCTGACTCTGACGATGATGAAGCTGAGTTGTTTCCACCAACTGCATCAACAATTGAGGATGGAATTCTGTATCCTCAAAATGAAGATCTTGGAGATTCCATTGCACAAATGTTTGAAGAAGATCTACCTGAGCGAATAATTTCACCCAGATCAGAGGATGAAGACCTAAAATCTGACATTTCTTTACGTCCTCAGGTTGACAATTTTGAAGCATGCATTTCACAGATGACAGATGAAGAGCTGAATGCCGAAATTTTCAAATACATATGTGAAGAAAAAGTGGAGCAAGAAGCAGAGCAAATCGAGGAGCAAATGTCTAACTTTATTGAAGATCCAGAGCATTCAGGATAAATATCACTGTTTTGGGGAGTACAAATTAAAGATATCACCCAGAAGCTTGACAGAATGGAACTCCCATTCCAATTCAAGCACCATACGAGACCTCCTATTTTTCTTTCTTTTTTTTAGGAACCACTGAAGCGACAAAGATTAAAAAGGTGGCACAAGCACTGAATGAGACAAAATATTTTTTGCTACTGTACCGTTGGAAGAGACCCTTCAAAAGCAACGCTCATGGGATTGTCTTTAATCGGACATCCAAAACGACGATGAAACCTCATTGACAGATGGATTTTAGTCACGTCTGGCTGAAGATGAAAAATTTAGCGCTAGCAGGGAGTCAAAACATGCATTAATTTTAATTATTTATTGTTTTGTGTGTACATGTTGTAGAATTATTTTTAATTTTGTGTTATTTTTGTAGGAAAAATTAAAAATGAAATTTTTCAGGACAAAGCAAGCCAATGCAAGCGGGATTTTCACAGAATAAAATTTTGACAAAATCACGAAGACATAAAGTCAATCCACTAGACGACGGTCGAGTAAGGAGTCAGCTTTTGAGTCGCGTCCCAGTGGATTTATCCGTCGAAAGACTTGGTGTAGACATTGCATTTTTGCATATCAGCCCGATGATGAGTCTCGTAGGGAGACACTATCTCTTTAGTTGTGAAAGCCGCGAGAAACGGACGTTGGAAGGGTAAAGTTGGAAATTAGCATTTGGACGGATTTAACTCGCTTGTTTCGCTTCGGGTTCGCTTGTGGGACCTCTATTTTAAAACACGCCAAACCCATTAAATCACATCTCACAAATTAAATAATTAAAATATTTAAAATACATGTCACAAATTAAATTAAATTAAAATTAAATTGAATTAAATTCAATCAAATTAATTCCAATTTAAATTAAATTAAAACAAATTAAATTTAAATTAAAACTAAAACTAATACCCAAAATTAAATAAATCTTTTCCTAAAACAAATAAACCACTCACCAAATTAAAATAAAATTCCCCTACCCTCTCACTATAAAATAATAACATAACCCAACCCTAGGCTTCCTCCGCCCCCCACACACAGACACGGCACAACAGAAAACCCTAAGGGCTTCATCTTCTACCTCTCGTCTCCCTCTCTCTCATTCGGCAGCCACAAGCAAACGAAACAACCTAACAGCCCCCTCACTTCCACGCACAGTTCACGCCTGTCCACTGCTCAGCCTTCCACCTTCAACAGCCCCATAACAACTCATAAGCATCCCGTTTCAGCCCCCTCACACACGCCCTTGCCAGCCCCATAAGCATCACGTAACAGCACCTTCCCCCTGAGCTCACCTAGCCTCACGCAACAACTCTAGACCATAGCCCCTCCATATCTCTCAGCCCTCACTCTCGGCCACACCTCTCCCTTCATCTTCATCGACTAAACCAAATCATTCAATCAGTTCTCAACTGCCACAAACAAGGCATCCTCACTCACAAACAGACCTTTAACAGCCCATTTATCATCATATTCTCTCTCGGCAAAAAAGCCCCCACACACAGCCATAAGACACCTGCCCATTGACCTCGCCACCTAGCCCTTCCACAGTGTCACGCACTCAAAAACTTCATTGTTTTCCACTCACAGCCGTACCACAACAAGCCAAAAGCCCTTCAGCCCTCACGTCATTAGCCCATGGTCCACAAACAAACCTTCAGCGCCACCTATCTTTAGCCACTGCCTCACAATCACACGTAACAGACCAAGATCCTCAACGCCACAGTCCACTCAACACATCAATGGCCTTTTTACCTTAGCGCCACATGTGCCACACTCACAATCACGCTTCAGCCATCGCCACGATCACATTCACCAGCCCATAATCACTCCACGCCTTCCCCTACAACTACCACAAAAACCAAGCCACGGTAACCCTTCAATGAGCCCCTTAATTGCCTAAGCCAAACCCTTCTCAACCGACACACCAAGCTTGCCTCACGCGTCAACACAGCGCCTACAAACCCTCCTTTAGCCCTCACTCACGTCTCATGTCCACATACCACCTTCACGCACATCCCATTCGCACTTAGCCTCATTCACAAGCTCACTTCCTGCCCTTAAATAGCCCACAAAATTGCCTCTTAACTGACACCCCAAACAGCCCACTAACCGATTGAATAACCACCAAAAATTGCACTGAAACACAGTCTATTTGACCACCGAACCTGCCCTAAAACTGCCCACAAAACTGTCCAGAAAATTATCCAGAAAACTGCCAAAACAGTCCCCAAACAGTGATCAGAAAATAGAAGCAGAAACACCGTGAAACGGAGTAAAAACAGCAGCCTAAACAGTGAAACAGCGAGGAAATACGTTGGATTAGTGAACCAGAAAAGTTACGGAACATCAACCCTTCCAACGGCCGTGTAACGCGTTTTCGAGAGACGACAAAAGATGTTAGACCTGAGGGTACCCTTTTATCTATTATCTTTCGTTTATTTTATTTATTTTAAAAAAATATTATTGCATGAGAGTCGTTTGAGGCATGATGTGATTGTTGGATGAGCGGGATGTGTGTTCCCTTTTGTGGTATATCGGATGGAAACCCGGACGTAAATTCCATAGCCGATTCCGAATGGACGGTAGTATGGTCTGCACTCGGGATACAATGCCACGTACCACTTAAGATACACATATTTCGTCTCATCCAAATTTGTATTTGAGCATGTTATAGTTTAGTTTCGTTATTTAACTTTCAAAGCATGATTATGTTATTTAGGCATGTTGTTCCTTTATTCTTTATGCATGATGTTTTGTTTAGTTTATATTCATGTTTAAGTAATTATTTGTTAATGAGATTTAATGGTTCAATATGCTCATCGTGTGATATCTTGTTTGCCGTTCAAAGGCTTACTTTCAAGCATGCAAACTTAGATTATGAGTTAGTTAGATGAAAGCATGTTAGATCTAAATACCCTTTGAGCATGATTATTGAGTAGACTCGGTTGATTTACTGCACAAATCATATCATCACAAGTGACATAAGTAAGGGACCATTCCGAACCCAACGGTTTGAGGTCTTCCCTTGCGAGGGGTGAGTGCGGCCTTAAATCTTTGTCCCGGTTCACACCGGGTGGCGACTCGATGTTATTTTGTACTTCCCAACTAGGCTGCGAGCCTAGAACAGCGTCATCAGGTTCTGTTGTCTATAGTCTGGCGACTCCACTGGGGATAAGAGAATTGGCCCCGAAATCATGTCTTGTGATGTGTATAATTTGTGCATTAGTTGACCGTTTCTATAGTGGGTTGAGGGAGTTCAATCAAAGGCATTATCATAAACCCGCATGAGAACGATAGTTGGATATCCTATAGAATTTACCCCTTTATGCTTTTGATAACCACATGCATATTATATCTCATATGTCGCATGCATCTCATGCATACATACATCATGTTAACCCTCTGTGTCTTAAAAGCCATCATAGATATATGTTGGGTTAGAGAAAAAAGAGAGAGATTTGTCAAAAAGAGTTTAGCAAACATGGATAGCAGGGAAGAGGAAATCGAGAAATAGAAAACCTCATAGCAAGGATAGAAATACCATTGGGGGGGCCTTCAAAAAAAAAAGAGAAAAAAGAGAAAAAAGAGAGAAAGAAAAAAAAAAGGGAAAGAAAAGGAAAAAGAAAAAAAAAAGGAAAAAGAAAAAAGAAAAAAGAGAATAAAAAAAATAGTTTGTTTTTAGTCCTTGATAGTTAGACGTAAGTCCGATGATGAAATCGTTTGCTTTAGGATGAAATATTAGAAACGATAAACCCATGATGTGCTTTTATCTGATACTTTGAGTGATTGATCTATGTTAGACTCGTAAGCATTTGATTATGGTTCTTAGCTGTGAAAACCTGAGTAGTTAACAAAGTGACTAGTTGAAGAAATTATAGGTCGGTGAATGACCGTTCGCCTAAATGTCTATCCTGATTTGCTTATGTTATGATGTGTGGTATGGTTGAAAATGAAAGAAAAGTCTCTAAAGAAAAGAATTGAACCACCAATAACTGATAAGCGTGAAGCTACCCATGGGCGAGTATTAGGACCACCATGAGGAGAAATGCTACCTTAAAGGGTAGGTGTGTTGGAACAAAAGAGAAGAAGCAAAAGAAAAAAGAAGAAGAAAAAATGAAGTTCAAAATGAAAATAAAAAGAGAGAAGAAAAAAAAAGAAGGAAAAAAAAAGAGAAAAAAAAAATGAAGTTCAAAATGAAAAGAAAAAATGAGAGACAAATGAAAAGAGAGATAAAGCCATACTACATTGAGCATGGAAAAGCAATTGCAGAATATAATTGAGACATCTAGGTTGGTTTGACCCACCGATCTCGATTTTTGAAACGAAATCATTGAGTTGGCTTGCTTAAGGATAAAGCTGTGAAAGAATCTTTGCACACACACACTTTGAGTCTGGCATAGATCATTTATTCAAAGACTTGGATTTGAGTTGTATTGAGTGTTTCGAAGGTTCTCTGGTTTCATTACTGAGCATTCTTTGAGGACAATGATATGTATAACTATTGGGAATATTTCGTAGCATGTGATATAGTATGATGATATGGAAGGCCCCATCATATGGTTGATCTTGACTAAATGCAAACAGCGGAGAACAGAAAGCTAAATCACGACTGGGAGCGACCAGTCTACCACCTCGTGAATCCGGGACATAACTAGAAATTGAGCCATGAGACCAGAGAGAATACTGTGCAATCACCTGGAGAGCTGGCGGAAGACCTAACCCAACGGAATAAGAAATTCATTCATGCATGCATGCATACACGTAACATATTTTGCATTCTTTTTTGTGTTTGTTTTGCTTTGTATTCACAGGTTTCAAAGAAGAAAAAGAGAAAGCGGCAAAGACAAGCCAACCAGAATCAACAACATATGAGTAGTAGTTTTGGGGATGAGTCCCAGGGTTGAGGCCCATATCAGTTTCAGTTTTGGGGATGAGAACCAAGGCCGATGCCCACATCAACATCAGCTTAAGGATGGAACATGGGTCGAGGCCCACAGTAGTTTCACGATCCCAGGGTTGAGGCCCACATCGCCAATAGTTCCCGAGAATGAATCCTAGGGCCAAGGCCCACGCTGTCAGAGTTTTGGAATGAATCCAGAATGAATCATAGGGCAAGGCCTACATTATTATCAGCATCAGTTTTACCGGGTATAGCACTCTGGGGGCGAGGCCCACATTATTATCAGCATCAGTTTAGCCGGGTATGACACTCTGGGGGCGAGGCCCACATTATCATCAGCATCAATAGCAGGCTTGCCGGGTATGGCATTCTAGGGGCGAGGCCCACATTGGTTCAGTATTAGTTATGCCAGGTATGGTATTCTGGGGGCGAGGCCGACATTGGTTCAGTATTAGTTATGCCAGGTACGACACTCTGGATATAGAGATATCAGATCAGTTCTGTCAGGTATGACACTTCGGGTATGGAGATATCAGATCAGGTCTGCCAGGTACGGCACTCCGGGTATAGATATATCAGATCAGTTCTGCTAGGTATGGTACTCCGAGAATGGATCACAGTTCGAGAATGAACAAGCCGAGGTAATCCGAGAATGGATCAGAGTTCGAGAATGAACAAGCCGGGAATGGTAATCCAAGAATGGATCAGAGTTCGAGAATGAACAAGCCGAGAATGGTAATCCGAGAATGGATCAGAGTTCGAGAATGGACAAGCCGAGAATGATAATCCGAGAACGGATCAGAGTTCGAGAATGAACAAGCCGAGAATGGTAATCCAAGAATGGATCAGAGATCGAGAATGAACAAGTCGGGAATGGTAATCCGAGAATGGATCAGAGTTCGAGAATGAACAAAGCCGAGAATGGCACTCCGAGAATGGAAACACAGTTTGGGAATGAACAAGCCGGGCAGTCTTGCCAGGTACGACACCCTGGGTATGGAGACATCAGTATCAGTTTTACTAGGTATGGCACTTCGGGTATGGAGACACCAGCATCAGTTTCAGGGATGAGTCCCAGGGCCGAGGCCTACATCATCATCAGTATCGGTTGCGGGGATGAGTCCCGGGGGCGAGGCCCACATCAGCACCAATATCAGTTTTGGGGATGAGTCCCAAGGTCGAGGCCTATGTCAGTATCAGTATCTGTTTTAGGGATGAGTGCTGGGGGCGAGTCTCACATCAGCATCAGTATCAGTTTCGGGGATGAGTCCCAGGGTTGAGACCCACATCATCAGTAGTTTTGGGGATGCGTCCATGGTTGAGGCCCACATCATCATCAGCAGTTTGGGGATGCGTCCCAGGGTTGAGGCCCAATTTATCATCAGCAGTTTGGGGATGCGTCCCAGGGTCGAGGGCCCACTGCATCATCAGTTGTAGTTCCGGGATGCGTCCCAGGGTCGAGGAACCACTACATCATCAGTTTGAGGGCAAGGCCCACTTGTCAGCGGTATTGGGTAGAGGTGCCCCCATTGTCGGTTGTAGTTCCGGGTCGAGGTGCCCACTACATCATCAGTTCGAGGGCGAGGTCCCTATTGTCAGCGGTGTTGGGTCGAGGTGCCCCGTTGTCGGTTGTAGTTCCGGGTCGAGGTGCCCACTACATCATCAGTTCGAGGGCGAGGTCCCTATTGTCAGCGGTGTTGGGTCGAGGCGCCCAGATTCGAGGCCCCCGTTGTCGGTTGCAGTTATTGGGATGCGTCCCAGGGTCGTGGACCCACTACATCATATTTTGGGGATGCGTCCCCGGGCCGAGGCCCATTTTGTCAGCGGTATTGGGATGCGTCCCTGGGTCGAGGCCCTCATTGTCGGTTGCAGTTATTGGGATGCGTCCCAGGGTCGTGGACCCACTGCATCAGTTTTGGGGATGCATCCCCGGGCCGAGGCCCATTTTGTCAGCGGTATTGGGATGCGTCCCAAGGTCGAGGCCCCCCGTTGTCGGTTGCAGTTATTGGGATGCGTCCCAGGATCGAGTTCCACTGCATCATCAGCTCAGCGGAGCAGCAGGCAAGTCAGGTGGCAGCTGGCGAGCCAGGTAAGTAAAAATGCATTGCATAACTTTGATAGGATTGTTCAAAGTCACACACTGCACAAGTCCCATCAAAGTGGGGGCGACTGTAGACATTGCATTTTTGCATATCAGCCCGATGATGAGTCTCGTAGGGAGACACTATCTCTTTAGTTGTGAAAGCCGCGAGAAACGGACGTTGGAAGGGTAAAGTTGGAAATTAGCATTTGGACGGATTTAACTCGCTTGTTTCGCTTCGGGTTCGCTTGTGGGACCTCTATTTTAAAACACGCCAAACCCATTAAATCACATCTCACAAATTAAATAATTAAAATATTTAAAATACATGTCACAAATTAAATTAAATTAAATTAAATTGAATTAAATTCAATCAAATTAATTCCATTTAAATTAAATTAAAACAAATAAATTTAAATTAAAACTAAAACTAATACCCAAATTAAATAAATCTTTTCCTAAAACAAATAAACCACTCACCAATTAAAATAAAATTCCCCTACCCTCTCACTATAAAATAATAACATAACCCAACCCTAGGCTTCCTCCGCCCCCCACACACAGACACGGCACAACAGAAAACCCTAAGGGCTTCATCTTCTACCTCTCGTCTCCCTCTCTCTCATTCGGCAGCCACAAGCAAACGAAACAACCTAACGCCCCCTCACTTCCACGCACAGTTCACGCCTGTCCACTGCTCAGCCTTCCACCTTCAACAGCCCCATAACAACTCATAAGCATCCCGTTTCAGCCCCCTCACACACGCCCTTGCCAGCCCCATAAGCATCACGTAACAGCACCTTCCCCCTGAGCTCACCTTGCCTCACGCAACAACTCTAGACCATAGCCCCTCCATATCTCTCAGCCCTCACTCTCGGCCACACCTCTCCCTTCATCTTCATCGACTAAACCAAATCATTCAATCAGTTCTCAACTGCCACAAACAAGGCATCCTCACTCACAAACAGACCTTTAACAGCCCATTTATCATCATATTCTCTCTCGGCAAAAAAGCCCCCACCACACTGCCATAAGACACATGCCCATTGACCTCGCCACCTAGCCCTTCCACAGTGTCACGCACTCAAAAACTTCATTGTTTTCCACTCACAGTCGTACCACAACAAGCCAAAAGCCCTTCAGCCCTCACGTCATTAGCCCATGGTCCACAAACAAACCTTCAGCGCCACCTATCTTTAGCCACTGCCTCACAATCACACGTAACAGACCAAGATCCTCAACGCCACAGTCCACTCAACACATCAATGGCCTTTTTACCTTAGCGCCACCTGTGCCACACTCACAATCACGCTTCAGCCATCGCCACGCTCACATTCACCAGCCCATAATCACTCCACGCCTTCCCCTACAACTACCACAAAAACCAAGCCACGGTAACCCTTCAATGAGCCCCTTAATTGCCTAAGCCAAACCCTTCTCAACCGACACACCAAGCTTGCCTCGTGTGTCAACACAGCGCCTACAAACCCTCATATGGCCCTCACTCACGTCTCATGTCCACATACCACCTTCACGCACATCCCCTTCGCACTTAGCCTCATTCACAAGCTCACTTCCTGCCCTTAAACAGCCCACAAAAACTTCCTCTTAACTGACACCCCAAACAGCCCACTAACCGATTGAATAACCACCAAAAACTGCACTGAAACACAGCCTATTTGACCACCGAACCTGCCCTAAAACTGCCCACAAAACTGTCCAGAAAATTATCCAGAAAACTGCCAAAACAGTCCCCAAACAGTGACCAGAAAATAGAAGCAGAAACACCGTGAAACGGAGTAAAAACAGCAGCCCAAACAGTGAAACAGCGAGGAAATACATTGGATTAGTGAACCAGAAAAGTTACGGAACATCAACCCTTCCAACGGCCGTGTAGCGCGCTTTCGAGAGACGACAAAAGAGGTTAGACCTGAGGGTACCCTTTTATCTATTATCTTTCATTTATTTTAAAAAAATATTATTGCATGAGAGTCGTTTGAGGCATGATGTGATTGTTGGATGAGCGAGATGTGTGTTCCCTTTTGTGGTATATCGGATGGAAACCCGGACGTAAATTCCATAGCCGATTCCGAATGGACGGTAGTATGGCCTGCACTCGGGATACAATGCCACGTACCACTTAAGATACACATATTTCGTCTCATCCAAATTTGTATTTGAGCATGTTATAGTTTAGTTTCGTTATTTAACTTTCAAAGCATGATTATGTTATTTAGGCATGTTGTTCCTTTATTCTTTATGCATGATGTTTTGTTTAGTTTATATTCATGTTTAAGTAATTATTTGTTAATGAGATTTAATGGTTCAATATGCTCATCGTGTGATATCTTGTTTGCCGTTCAAAGGCTTACTTTCAAGCATGCAAACTTAGATTATGAGTTAGTTAGATGAAAGCATGTTAGATCTAGTACCCTTTGAGCATGATTATTGAGTAGACTCGGTTGATTTACTGCACAAATCATATCATCACAAGTGACATAAGTAAGGGACCATTCCGAACCCAACGGTTTGAGGTCTTCCCTTGCGAGGGGTGAGTGCGGCCTTAAATCTTGTCCCGGTTCACACCGGGTGGCGACTCCATGTTATTTTGTACTTCCCAACTAGGCCGCGAGCCTAGAACAGCGTCATCAGGTTCTGTTGTCTACACTTGGTTTTGCTAAAAAAAAAATTCTCGCGTCGTGACACCAGATCCTAACACATAAACACTAACCCTAAAATAACCGAGCGTCGCGACGCAAGGCAAATTTTAGCATTGCGACGTTGTCTCAAATTAATGACATAAACCAGCAGCCGCCGAGAGAGATCTCACTTCCCTCATTCAGATCTCACCATTTTCTCTCAACCCCATCGGAATTCCATTGGTAGTATGACTATATGTCTATAAAAGTCCGAAATCAGGGTATGTGTATTTGATCTTTACCTGAGACTTGCACCGCTAATACTTGCGACAATCAATATACTTTGGTTGCGGTCATCCAGGACTTTAACAGGTTCTGTGTACGCCAATGCTGGGTATATTGACAATCGTAGTGTGTTGGGTGTGATGTCAAGACGGAAGTGTCACTCCAGTCATATGGAGATGATGGCCGCATAGGATACGGGCCTGGTTCTCTTAAATGCTACATCTATCGGGATAAAATAACAAGGTCATGTTTATCCAATTATAGAGACCAGTTACCAGACATCTGATATGTGTTTCGTATGGGGCAGACACAATTCCAACCCCAGGATTAGCACGTGATCATCCGATACTGGATCAAAATACGCAATACTAGGTATACTACGCTTGATATAGATCCTTTATTGCTGTAAGGATATTTCCGGAGAATTGGGTAGGCATGGCGCTTTGCTAGAGGCCAACCTTGTCTTGTAAATCGGTACAAACGTAGTACTAGGTACTTACGTGTTCGGATAGTCCGAAGCCCGAATTTACTGCCAACATTTCCTGGGATCTCATGGGCCGCTTCCCGAAGATTCACCGATGACGTATGACTCGCACTCTAAATTAATCTGGGATTAATTAGAAGAGAGATAAAATTAATCTGTGATTAATAGCGGAGATATTTTATTTGGGATAAAATATCATTTAAAGAGAGATATCGATTAATTTGGAAGTAATCGATAAATAAATATATTCGATATATCAAATGAAATTGGATTTCGACGCGGAATTAAAATTAGATTTTAATTCGGGCAAACGAACTAATTTAGAATTAATTCGTTAGCAACCTGAATAGTAATTATGCTTGGCATGATTGTTTAATTAAATTAGATTTAATTACGTCGCAACGGAAAATTCGTTAATTTAGAATTAACGAACCCGAGCCCGAGATTATTTGCGAGCGCATTCGCATTTTGAATTCGAGTGCGGCACGCAAGTCAAATCAAGAGTCAAATCGCTTGTCACATCTAGCGTCACATCATTCGTCAACCAAGTGATGGATGTCTTTCACTTTGAGAGATTGACGCAAGTCACTATTCATGATTGATAGAAGTGATGTGAGTGGTTGGTGCCATTATGGCTTGACTTTTTGAAAGCCAAATTCATTCCAAATGAATTTGAAATTCACATTTGTATATAAGATACACAAATTTGGAACAAACCAACAAACTCTCTCCTTCTCTTATCTCTCTCTGTCACACGCCCATGGGGCAAATTTTCTTCACTGGTTTCTGTCAAAACCGTGAGCAGTGGGAAGCAAAGAGTCACGATTTTGTGGCAAAGTCGGGAGTGCTAGCATACTACGAAGTCATGCGAAGGTGATAGGGAAGTCCACCCATGTGCCGGGAATAGTTTGACGAAGCTTGGAGCTTGCTCGAGGAGCTCAAAAACAGAAAAGAGAGGAGCAGCTCACTGCCACGGCCGTGACTGTCCAAGAGGCAGAATTTGATTTTTGTTGCCTCCGCTTCGCTCAACCGATCGATGTGAGTATTCCGCAAATCCCTCGTTGTATTCGCACACTTGTTTCATGTTTGTTATTCGATCCTCGGGGCCTAGAAACTCTAACAATGGTATCAGAGCGAGTAAAAGTATGAAAATGATTTAGGGCTTAAAATTTGGGTAAAATTGTATTTGAGCATGTCAAATGAAATTTGATGAATTAGTATGCTTAGATATGTTTTAATTTGAGATTGATTGGATCAATTTGAATAAAAATTATTTGGAACAAATTTGCCCAAAATTTGGTGTTGGCCGAATGTAATGCCCTAATGTGTTCTTGGTGATTTTAAATTTTTGATTCATTGGATGAGTTAGAATCAATTAGGATGTTAATTTAATGTCGATTGTGGGATTAATTGGATTGAAACCAAATCGGATAAAAATCCCCTCCTTAGCCGAGACATATAGCATGTATATTGGGTTGATTTTTGATCAAAATATGTTGGACAGGTTTGTGGTTGATGAAAATGATTAATTGTATAAATTAATGTTTTGGAAATGTTAATTTCGGTGGTTAATTGTGTTATACAATTTGTTTGATTAAATTGGGAAATTGGATTTTTTGTAATTTAATTATTGGGCCTTAAAATTGGATTTGGGCTTTTAAGTTGTTAATGGGCTTATTGGGCTTAGTTGTACTAAGTTAGGTTGGCAAATTGGATTGGATCCAACTGGGCCCAAACCGTTACCATAAAGCCCAAATGTGACTAGTGAACCTTTAAACTTTAATTGGGCCTCAGGGGCCAAGATTGATTTCTAGCTTATGAGGGGTAATTCCCGGATTGGGCTTTGGTTAGGTTTGACCTGAGTTGACCATAAGTCCACGCCTAAATAAATTAATTAAACCATTGGACTAATTAATTAACGTTGGATGTTATGGGCTTTGAGCCCGTAACGATTAAATTTAGAATTGAAGTCGTAAAAGGTTTATTAGATAAAGTGTAATATTTAATTTGAATTAAATATGGAATTAGTATTAAATGCATATTAAATAGATTAATTTGTGTTAATTTTAATTCGGAATTATACTTTGAGTACTTATTCGAAAAAAACTAGTTTGACTCGAACAATTCAAACTCGCTGTTGAATATGAGATGATCACTATATCAGATAATTAATGTGATTAGATTGATTGATACATGCTGTTGTGGATAATATGACCCATAGCGTCACTATTTGCACAGATCATTGTGTTGTTGTAGCAAATTAACTATGTAACAAGGAAATTGCACTCTCGTCATTTGTGATTAGATCACCATAGATATATAAATGAAGAGAGGTCCCTATGATTAGTTCCTGGATTGAGATGATATGAGACAGTATCAGTCCACGAAGGATTAATCATTAAATATCCCTAGCCGTAGTATTATCGAGACTGGACATCGATAATGCGGAATAGGCTAGTATTGCACTTGTGCGCGTTGTGAGGGCACAACGGCATAGTTCTCATATATATAAGTATTGGATACTTGTGCAAGTGCGATAGGAGGTCGTGTTTCACCGATGGTACGGGAAACAGCTTCGCTCTGGATAGACCCTTCGGAATCCCATTGGTATTATGACTAGGTGTCTATGGGAGGCCGAAATCAAGGTAGGTGTGTATAGTCTTAACCTGAGACTTACATCGCTAATACTTACGACAATCGGTAAACTTTGGTTTGGTGGTGGGGGATCTTAACTGGTTCTGTGTTCACCTCTTCTGGGTTTATCAGAGAATCGTAGTGTATTGGATGTGATGTCAAGACGGAAGTGTCACTCCAGTCATAATGGAGATGATGTCACGCAGGATACGGTATTAGTGCTCTTAAGTGATGCGCATCCAATCGTGATATTATGACCAGGTCATGAATATCCGATTATAGAGACTAGTTACCAGACATCCGATATGTGTTTCGGACGGGGCAGACACTTATCCAGCCCCAGCCCTAGCACGTGATTATCCGATACTGGGCCGATATGCACAATACATTAGTATACTACGCTTGATACAGATCTTAATATTCTTTAATGGATATGTCCGGAGAATTGGGAGACTTGGTGCTTTGCTAGGAGTCGACCTTGTCTCGTAAATCGGTAGAACGTAGTACTTGGTACGTACGTGATTCGGATACTCCGACGACCGTATTTACTGCCAGATTATCCGGGGATCTCATGGGTCGCTTCCCGATAATCCACCGATGACGCACAACTCGCACTCTTGAATAATCTGGGATTATAAAGAAGAGAGAGAGAAAATTAATCTAGGATTAATAACGGAGATATTTTATCCGGGATAAAATGTCGTCTAAAGAGAGAGAACGATTAATTCGGAATTAATCGATGATTAATATATTCGATATATTAGACGAAATTAGATTTCGACGCGGAATTAAAATTAGATTTTAATTCGGGCAAACGAGTTAATTTAGAATTAATTCGTTAGCGACGTAAATAATAATTTCGCTAGGCGCAATTATTCGATTGAATTAACGTCGCGACGTAAGCTCGGTATTTCGGAAAATCGAACCCGAACGCGTGAGTGCACGTGGGCCCACTTTCATTTGGAAACGTGTGGGGCCCACATGACACATGTCATTCTAATGCATTGCATGTAGATAGTGTACAATGCACTCAATGTTATTGCATGGAAATTGAGTGTTTGACACTCTAAGCCATTGCATGTTTTGTGTCATAATTTTATTATTAATTTAAAAAATATTATGGCATAAATATAAATTGTTTTTTGGTAAATCATTTTCAACTTAACACACAATTCATCTCTCTCAAACTCTCTCTTCTCCTCACGCCAAACACTTTGCTCACTGTTTTTGAACCAGTTTGGGCGTGACTTTGGGGAGCAAGGGTGGGTTTTCATGGTGAAAACCGCAAGTGCTAGCACACTACGAGTCTTGCGAAGGTGGTAGGGAGGTTCGACCATGAGACGGGATCCATCCGACGAAGCTAGGAGCTCCGTTTCTTCACTTAAATTTCTGTTTGCAGGGCAGTGGACTGTTGCAGTGGCGTGAGCAAGGCAGTCGCTTTTTTTTCTTTGATTCGTCTTCAAATCGACATAACCGATCAATGTGAGTATTCCGCTACCTCCGTTGATGTATTCACGCATTATTTCATGTCTTGATTTGATCTTGGGACCTTAGAATAAACCAACAATGGCATCAAGAGCTAATGTTGCAAGCATGAAATTTGTAGGGTTAAAATTTGGGTAAATTGTTTTGAGCATGATTTGAATAAATTGATTGTTTGAGTATGCTTATAACATGTTTAATTCATTTTGTTGGATCAATTATGAAAAAATGATTTGGATAATTTTCCCCAATATGATCCGAGGTGTGTGCCGATGGTATAAGGCATTTGGAGATTTGAATTTTGATTTTGATTCATTGGATGAGTTAGAATCATGTAGGATGATGTTAATTTGAAATTAATTGGATTGAATTTTGAATTGAACAAAATCCCAAATTCCTTATGTTGGCCGAATTACAATGCCCTTAATGTCTTGGTAATTTTGATTTATGAACATTGGATGTGTATGAAATCATTCGGGAAGTTAATACGTTGTCGATTGGTAATTAATCGGATTGAATTCAAATCGGACAAAATAACCTTCCTTGGCCGAGACTTAGAGCATGTAATATGGGTTTGATTTTTCATTATGTGTGTTTGACATGTAATAATGAATTAAGTATGATTAATTGGACTAATTTAGTGTTTTGGAAATGTTGATTTAGTTGATTAATCATATAATGCACTTTGGTAATTAAATTGGAAAATTGGATTTTGGATTTAATTAATTGGGCCTAATTTTGGAATTAGAATTTAAATTGTAATTGGGCCTTTTGGGCTTGATTTATCAAGTTTGGTTTAGGCCAAGTGGATTGGATCCAATTGGGCCCAAAACCTTAACCATAAAGCCCAATGCGACTAATGAACCTTTAATGTTCTTGGGCCTAATGGGCCAAGATTGATTTATGGGCTTATGGGTAAATCCCGGATTGGACTTTGGTTATCGGTTTGACCCGAGTTGACCAAAAGTCCACGCCTTAAGAAATCAATAAAAGCCCATTGGACTTTAATTGAATTGACGTTGGACGTTAATCGGTCTTGAGACGCGTTACGATTAGATTTGGAATTTAAATCGTAAAAGGTTTATTAAATAAAGTGTAATATTTAATTTGGAATTGAATAGTGAATTAGTATTAAATACATGTTAAATTAGATTTAATGATGTAGTTTAATTTAATTCATGAATTCGTACTTTAGTACTTATTCGCAAAAACGAGTTTGACTCGAACAAAATCAAATCGTTGTTTGAACATTGGATGATCACTTAATTATCAGATTAATTAATTTGATTAGATTGATTGATAGCATGCTTATGTGTGTGAATACGTGGTTGTGTTGAATGAATAATGTATATCGGATGGATATTAGTCGGGTGGGCAATTTTAGAAATTGTTGTAATAAATTCGATTTATTAAATTGGACCTGCGTGTCCAGCCTTATCACCTTCTTTCTCTTTGTATTCTCTTCTCACCTATTCCCCTCTATGTATATGAGGTTTCTTTAGAAGTGTAGTGTAACGGGTAGAAGTAGTACAAGTGCTAGCTTGAGTGAGAAAGGGAGAGATTTGATCTAGGATCAATGTGTTAAGTATCCATCCGCATATCATTATTATTTTATTTCATACTCGCTTTATTATGTATTTAGAATGCATGTTTAAGGGTGTATGATGATGAGACCTTAACAAAGATAATTAAATTGGTAGCCAATTTGCACGCGAAAATCCCTCAATCTATATTAAGCAAATATCCTTCCATTGAATGATTCTTGTTCAAGATCCGAAGTTGGCATTGGTTGTTTTTGACCAAAGTCAAGACCTTTGTCAATCAAGGATGTACTTGAATCATGAGAGTTTTGTTGCATATCGGTGTCTTGTCCAAATCGTGATTTTTATTGGCCAAAGTCAGATCACTTTTTGTCCAATGACATTGATTACGAAACTTTCCTCGTCAATGGGTCCCGCTTAACTGGAATCATTAGGTTTGTTGTTTTTGGCCAAAGCCAAGGCCTAGATGATTCGGAGGATATGGTTAGGAAAATGTAATGGATACATTGACATTATACATATGTTTCGGACTTGGATGTCCACCTAACCGGATCTAGGAATTGGATGAGATCCAATTGATCAGATGTGAGATCTACCTAGTTAAATAGCATACAGCTTTTTATTGGCCAAAGTCAGGGTTGTGTGTTATTTAATAGGATCCTAGCCCACTAGGAAACACGGTTTCCCGAGTACTCCACAGAGGGTTAGAGGCTCGACGAAAAATAGTGGGAGGCAAGTATTGAATTTGCAACATTCGTTCGAATACTCGCTAAACACGCTCATTTATTTTACTCGTCATATTAATCAAAAGTATTAGTTGGACTAATATTTTATGTTGTTTTAAATTATAATATAGTTGGACTATATACAAACTCATTCAATATATAGTTGATTTTATAATTGGATTATAGTAATCAATATAATTGAATTAAAATGATAGTTGATTTTATAATTGATTATAGTAATCAATATTAAAATTATAGTTGATTAAATAATTGGATTATTGTAATCATTATAATAAATAGTACCTTATTAAAATTGATTAAATAGTTGGACTATTAAATCAAGAAGAATTGAAAAGGTTGAATATTTAAATATATAATCCTTGGATTAAATGTTTTAAATGATTTAATTTTCAATTGGGAATTAATAATAGGTTAATTTATTTGATAAAATAACTTATGACTAAGCCCATAATTAAGCAAATAGTAGAGCATAAAGTCTTTGGAAGATTTATGTGATGATGACTTTAGTGCTTAATTAATATACTTTATAAATCTATCTTTAGATTTAAAAGTATTAAAATTGCAATTAATAATTCTTGGAGAATTAATTGACTATTCTAGTGGAGAAAAGTCAAAGTTTGCAATTGGGCATGTAGCACAAGGTGCACATCGTTTCGATATTCCGAAACCCAAGGCTTGGCCAAAGGTTGTGAAATATTGAAAAGGATAATTGACATATCCCAAAGTGACTACCATTTGGATATGGAAGACACGAAGGAATTAAAGAAAGGGCGAGGCTCTAACTTTAAAAATATTTGTCAAAGTTATGTTCACAACTAGTATTAAAATTATTTTAAATACTTAGTGTGGTACATAAAATATATGTATTGACGTTCAGAATCCGCTGTGAGCTGGATACTGGCTTCAAGCCGAGATTTCTCTGCAAATCGGAAAACGGGACGAAAGTCGCTGTTTCGACCGTAGATACCTAAGTTTAGGAACTACCCTTTGGGTATGTACTTAAATTAGGAAATGTTATAATGTAACTAGAGACATTATCTCTATATCAGTGTTTAATCCATTGCGGATAAAACCTTTATATTTTAGAACACTAAAGTGTTTCATTATATAAAGATGATACTGAGATAAATACATTGGATGTAAATAACAGAATTTATATTTTGAATATAAATAAATCTCAAACATATAAATGACAAATAAATAGCTCAAATTGATTTGATCAATAGAGACTTATTTGTGGCATTGTTGTCTAGGACACAATTAAAGAAGACTCGTATATCCACACTTTTTAAGAGTGGGTACTAGGACTGATTTGACTATTCAAATAAGGTCTACGAATCTAGTTTATTAGGTTAAAAACCTAAAATACTATTTACTTGGTAATAGTAAAAGGGCCACCGATCTGTTAGCCCTATTCATGGTGAAGTAAGTGGGCCCATATCTAGCTAGGCTAGATGTGAACATGAATATTTCGTGACCTTAACGGATGTGACATCACGTTTGGTTATGTGTTTCTTTTGAAGAACACAGATCGGAAACTTTAGAGTTTCGACACGAAGTAGACAAACAGATCGGCTGTAGTATTATTCCGCCACGGTAAACCGTAATGGAAAATACTTAAGCAGTAAGTTTCATACGTAAATGAAAGAGTACGGTATTCTTTCATATGAGGACTCCTCCCGAGACACGTTAGTTAGACGGTGTGTCCGAACCAAAAACGAATTTTGTTGGACATGATAAGGTTTATCACGAGTCGCTCTGAGCTACTATTTCCTTCAACAGGATATGTATTAACAGTGCAAAACTTATTTAGAATAAGGTTCCATATAAATCTGTTTGACAGATATCATATAGGATATGAACAGGGAAGAAACGAGGTTTCTCATTCCTGATAATTTGGGTATGCAGGCATAGCGTTTGGATGATACCAAACTAAGGACCCAAATTGGATAAGTGCCAAATAAGTTATCCTAAGGGAAACCTTAAGTATAGTACTTATAAATCCCACATGAGAACAATGTAATTGTTGCTCACCATGCGGTTTTCCTGAGAGGAATACCGATATGCAGTGGTCAGTGGGAGGATAGTGATACTCGATGACAATCGAAGTAATACTGTTCAAGGCACGAAGTCCGTAATGGAACACAAATAGTTAATCTATGATGAAACTATACCATTAATCTTCAAATACACAAGAACTAGTAGATCGGATAGAGTCAGAAAACAACCTAGGGTATGGGTTTCTGATCTAACCTCATAAAGATGTCAATCTTATGGAGGTGTACCATCCGACTACGTTATGAGGAAGTGATACGAGGTATCGACTCCTGTTATGGCAAAGTGCCATGAATCCGAAATGGATTCCATGTATAACAACTATTTGGATACTAGTTGTTGTACCACAAGGCATTGTGCCTATGGTACATTTAACGTCTTCAAGGAAGACATACATGGATGGCAACATACCAACGTACAAAGCTAGGCTTTTGACGGAAAGGTATCGTTATCAACATTGTGTTAATAACGGTTCAACCTTTTACCTGTTGCCATGGTAAATCCATTTTGAAAATGCTTGAAAATAACTATATATTTCATTTATGAAATATGTCAGTTATAATCAAAATCGCTTTCCTGAAAAGGAAACCTTTTGGAGGATGTTTACAACATCCTGACGATTTTATATAACCGACAAACAGGTTTGCGGGTTATTCGATCCATGTTTGGATCAATGCAAGCATAAGGTTCTTGGAACTGTCGTTTTGAAATAATCATAATGGTTTATGATTTGACTCAAAACGAAATAATTCTTGTGTATATAAGGAGGTTAGTGGGAGAGCGCACTGACAGTGAAATCCCATAAAGCAATTGGTGAAAGCTTGGCTTTCATAATATTCTTTCATAGAAATTCTCCGTAGAATTCTGGGGAGTAACAACCTTTATTCAAGGAATAAAGATCTACTGGGATAGATTTGGAGTTGTTAACACTCTCTGGGAAATTGTACATTTAAAATGTACTTGTATTGGTGTTCATACGCTTCGAGCATATGGAGTCACAATCAAGTCAATCCAAGTGAGTCACTGGATTGAAGATTCAGAACATCTGTTAGTATCTGAGAGAACTAAAGATGCTGTCTTAAACTATGGAGAAGGAGAACTTGAAGTGACTGGGATCACCACTGCAAGTTTCCAAACAATTAAATACTGACGGTACTATAAAGTTTGAATAACGGGACAGTGAGCTGGAAATCTTCCAAGCAAGATAACTGTTGCCGAATAAACAACAAATGCGGATTATTGCTGCAGCTGAGGCAGCAATAGAAGCCATTTGGATCAAAATAAATCTAATTAGATTAGATATAGTTCTGTTAGCAGCTGAGCTAGGCGTCAGCACAAGCTAAGGAATTAAAGGTCTCATCGACGATCCAGATATATACTTCTATATCAT
Organism: Zanthoxylum bungeanum; assembly: GCA_019454045.1. Taxonomy (NCBI): domain Eukaryota; kingdom Viridiplantae; phylum Streptophyta; class Magnoliopsida; order Sapindales; family Rutaceae; genus Zanthoxylum; species Zanthoxylum bungeanum. The sequence goes on along the minus strand of SKCR01051315.1, from coordinate 23,362 downwards.
CTGATTCGTTCGGATCATACATCGTGGCGATGTGATGATCGTATAAATCGCGTCAAACGATAATCAAACAAATCCGCTGACGAAAACCTTTCCTCAGCAATTTGAGCGAACCTTACATAGTCGGGTGTAGGACACTCGAGTGACTGGCTATGTGCCAAGTGGGAGATTGTTGGATAATATGACCATAGCGTCACTATTTGCACAGATCATTGTGTTGCTGTAGCAAATTAACTATGTAACAAGGAAATTGCACTCTCGTCATTTGTGATTAGATCACCATAGATATATAAATGAAGAGAGGTCCCTATGATTAGTTCCTGGATTGAGATGATATGAGACAGTATCAGTCCACGAAGGATTAATCATTAAATATCCCTAGCCGTAGTATTATCGAGACTGGACATCGATAATGCGGAATAGGCTAGTATTGCACTTGTGCGCGTTGTGAGGGCACAACGGCATAGTTCTCATATATTAAGTATTGGATACTTGTGCAAGTGCGATAGGAGGTCGTGTTTCACCGATGGTACGGGAAACAGCTTCGCTCTGGATAGACCCTTCGGAATCCCATTGGTATTATGACTAGGTGTCTATGGGAGGCCGAAATCAAGGTAGGTGTGTATAGTCTTAACCTGAGACTTACATCGCTAATACTTACGACAATCGGTAAACTTTGGTTTTGGTGGTGGGGGATCTTAACTGGTTCTGTGTTCACCTCTTCTGGGTTTATCAGAGAATCGTAGTGTATTGGATGTGATGTCAAGACGGAAGTGTCACTCCAGTCATAATGGAGATGATGTCACGCAGGATACGGTATTAGTGCTCTTAAGTGATGCGCATCCAATCGTGATATTATGACCAGGTCATGAATATCCGATTATAGAGACTAGTTACCAGACATCCGATATGTGTTTCGGACGGGGCAGACACTTATCCAGCCCCAGCCCTAGCACGTGATTATCCGATACTGGGCCGATATGCACAATACATTAGTATACTACGCTTGATACAGATCTTAATATTCTTTAATGGATATGTCCGGAGAATTGGGTAGACTTGGTGCTTTGCTAGGAGTCGACCTTGTCTCGTAAATCGGTAGAACGTAGTACTTGGTACGTACGTGATTCGGATACTCCGACGACCGTATTTACTGCCAGATTATCCGGGGATCTCATGGGTCGCTTCCCGATAATCCACCGATGACGCACAACTCGCACTCTTGAATAATCTGGGATTATAAAGAAGAGAGAGAGAAAATTAATCTAGGATTAATAACGGAGATATTTTATCCGGGATAAAATGTCGTCTAAAGAGAGAGAGAACGATTAATTTGGAATTAATCGATGTATTAATATATTCGATATATTAGACGAAATTAGATTTCGACGCGGAATTAAAATTAGATTTTAATTCGGGCAAACGAGTTAATTAGAATTAATTCGTTAGCGACGTAAATAATAATTTCGGTAGCCGCAATTATTCGATGAATTAACGTCGCGACGTAAGCTCGGTATTTCGGAAATATCGAACCCGAATGCGTGAGTGCACGTGGGCCCACTTTCATTTGGAAACGTGTGGGGCCCACATGACACATGTCATTCTAATGCATTGCATGTAGATAGTGTAAATGCACTCAATGTTATTGCATGGAAATTGAGTGTTTGACACTCTAAGCCATTGCATGTTTTGTGTCATAATTTTTTATTAATTTAATAAATATTATGGCATAAATATAAATTGATTTTTGGTAAATCATTTCAACTTAACACAAATTCAATCTCTCTCAAACTCTCTCTTCTCCTCACGCCAAAAAACATTCTGCTCACTGTTTTTTGACCTTGTTTGGGCGTGACTTTAGGGGAGCAAGGGTTGGGTTTTCATGGTGAAAACCGCAAGTGCTAGCACACTACGAGTCTTGCGAAGGTGGTAGGGAGGTTCGACCATGAGACGGGATCCATCCGACGTAGCTAGGAGCTCCGTTTCTTCCTAAATTCTGTTTTGCAGGGCAGTGGACTGGTGCAGTGGCGTGAGCAAGGCAGTACGTTTTGGCCTTGATTCGTCTTCAATCGACATAACCGATCAATGTGAGTATTCCGCTACCTCCGTTGATGTATTCACGCATTATTCATGTCTTGATTGATCTTGGGACCTTAGAATAATCAACACTTGTGTGAATACATGGTTGCGATGCCTGAATAATGTATATCGGATGGATATTAGAGGGTGGGGGCAATTTTAGAAATTGTAATTACATTTGATTATTAATGGACCTGCGTGTCCAGCCTATTACCTCTCAATTCTTTGTATTCTCTTCTCACTATTCCTCTCAATGTAATATGAGGTTTCTTTAGAAGTGTAGTGTAACGGGTAGAAGAAATATTTGTGCTAGCAGGAGAGAGAAAAAGAGAGATTTGATCTATGATCAATGTATAAAGTATTCCATCCGCATATCATTATTATTTTTCATATAGCTTATTATGTATTTAGAATGCATGTTTAAGGGTGTATGATATGAGACCTTAACAAAGATAATAAATTGGTTGCCAATTTGCACTCGAAAAACCCTCGCGAATATTAAGCGCTTTTCTTCCATTGAGTGATTCTCATCAAGATCCGAGACTGACATTGGCTTGTTGGCCAAAGTCAAGGCCTTTGTCCATCGAGGATGTGTTTGAATCACGAAGGCTTTGTTCCATATCAGGTCTTGTCTAAGTTGTGGTTTGTGGGCCAAAGTCAATACCACTTCCTGTCCATCGACATTGATTACGAAGCTTTCCATGGTCAATGGGTCGCGCTTAACTGGGATCACTAAGTTTGTTGTGACAAAGCCAAGGCTTAGTTGATTCAGAGGAAAAAGGTTAGGTAATACATAGGATGTATTGGCATATATAAGATATATGTTTCGGACTTGGATGTCCCCCTACCGGATCTAGGAATTTGATTGGATCCAATCGATCTTAGAGATCTACCTAGTTAATTATCATACAATTTTTTCGCCAAAGTCAAGATTGTGTGATATTTAACGGGATCCTAGCCCATTAGGAAACACGGTTTCCCGAGTACTCGACAGAGGGTTAGAGGCTCGCCGAAAAATAGTGGGAGGCAAGAATTGAATTTGCAATATTCGTTTAATTACTTGCCATACACGCTCAAACAAATATCATTCGCCATATAAATTAAATGTTAGTTGGACTAATATTTAAATTGTTGTTTTAAAAAGAGTTGGACTATATTCAAACAATTAATTTATAGTTGGACTATTGTAATCATTATAATAAATAGTACCGACATCGTTGATTAAATAGTTGGACTATTAGAATCAAGATATAATTGAAAGATTGACATTTAAAACATAATCCTAGGGAAAATGTATTTAAATGGTTTAATTTTCCAAATTGGGAATAAAATTTCAGGATGGTCCTGGAAAATAATATGTTACTTTATTTGATAAAATAACTTATTTTGCCTAAAGCCCGGAGCTAAGCAAACAGTTGAACATGATCTTTGGAAGATTCATGTAATGATAACTTAAGTGCTTAATCCATTAAGCTTGTCGCAGTAAACTCCTTAATTTCTGAATCAGAACTAAGGATTAGATCCTTAAAGTATGATAATGAAATTGAAGGATTTTCATGGATCTATTTTAGATCTTTGAAATACTAAATTGCAATAATTATTCTAGGAGAATTAATGACTATTCTCAAGGAGACAAAGTCAAAGTTTGCAATAAGGCAAGTAGCGCAAGGCGCACCTTACTTCGATATTCTAGAAACCCGAGGCTTGGCCAAAGGCTTCTGGAGTGTTGAAAATGGCAAAGGCAAAATCATTATAATCTTCTGGGAAGATAAAGGACATATCCAAAATGTCTGCCTAAATTGTGGCAAACAGGATCACGGAAGCGTGACTGCCGTTTGGACAAAGCAGACATGAAGGAAATGATGATGAGCAAGGCTCAGACTTCAAAATGTTTGTCAATATTACGTTCACTACTAGTATTGAAATTGGATTTTAAATACTTAGTGTGGTACATAAATAAATATTGATGTTCAAAATCTGTTTGGAACAAGATACTGATTTCAATAGAGATTTATCTGCAAATTGAAAACGAGACGAAAATCGTTGTTTTGACCGTAGATACCTAAGTTTAGGAACTACCTTCGGGTGTGTACTTAAATTAGGAAACTGTTATAATGTAACTAGTTTGACTAGAAACATTATCTCTATATCAGTGTTCAATCCGTTACGAATGAACCTTTATATTTTAGAACACTAAAGTGTTTTATTATATAAATATGATATTGAGATAAACACATTAGATGTGAATAACAGAATTTATATTTTGAATATAAATATATCTCAACGTATAACATGACAAACAAATAGCACAAACTGATTTGATCAGATGAAACTTAATTATGGCATTGTTGTCTGGGACACAATTAAACAAGAATCGTATATCCACACTTTCGAAGTGTAGGTACTAGGACTAATTTGATACCAATCAAATAAAGTCTACGAATCTAGTTTATTAAGCAAAGTGCTTAAAACACTTTTATTTGATAAAAGTTCAAATGCCACCGATCCGTTAGCCCTAGTTCATAGTGAAGCAAGTGGGCCCATATGTAGCTAGGGTAGAGGTGGATATGAATGTTTCGTGACCTTTACGGATGTGGCATCGCGTTTTGGTTATTGGTTTTTTATGAAACACAAATCGGAAACTTTTACAGTTTCGACACGAAATAGGCAAACAGATCAGTTAAGTAAAATCGTCATGGTAAGACCGTAATGGAAAATACTTAAGCAATAAGTTTCTCGTATACTTCAAAGAGTAAAGAATTCTTTCAATGAGGACTCCTCCCGGAACACGTCATTTTGACGGTGTGTCCGAACCGATAAACTGAATTTTGTTGGACATGATAAGGTTAATCATGAGTTGCTCTGAGCTACCATTTCCTTCAACGGATAAGCATTAAAAGTGCAAAACTTATTTAGAATAAGGTTCCATAAAATCTGTTTGATAGATTTCATATTAGATATGAACAGGAAATAAACCGGGTTTCACATTCCTGATATTTGGGTATGCTAGGCATATGTTTGGATGATACCAAACTAAAACCCAAATTGGATAAGTGCAAATTGTAGGTTATCCTTGGGATACATAAGTATAATACTTATACAACTCACTTGAGAACAATGTAATTGTTGCTCACCATGTTGTTTTCCTAAGAGGAATACCGATATGCAGTGGTAAGTGAGAGGATAGTAAAACTCGATGAAAATCGGAGTAATACTATTCCAGGCACCGATTCCTAATGGAACACAAATAGTTCATCAAGGATGAAACTATACCATAATCTTCGAATACACAAGACCGCGTAAGTCGGAGAGAGTCAGAAAACAACCTGGGTATGGGTTTCTGATCTCACCTCATAAAGATGTCAATTTTTGGGGTATACCAACTGACTATGTATAAGGAAGTGATACAAGGTATCGACTCCCTATTATGGCAAAGTGCCATGATGTCCGAAATGGATTCCATGTATATCAACTATGTTTGGATACTAGTTGATGTACCACAAGGCATTGTGCCTATTGGTATTGTATAAGTCTTCAGGGAAGACATACATGGAAGGCAACATACCAATGTATAAAGCTAGGATTTTAGTGGAAAGGTATCGTTATCAACATTGTGTTGATTACGATTCACCCTTTTTACCTATTGCCACGGAAAATCCATTTGGATAATGCTTGCTAATGCTGCATGTGTCATTCATGAAATATGTCAGCTTAATGGGAAAATCACTTTCCTGAAAAGGAACCTTTTGGATGATGTTTACAATATCCTGACGGTTTTGTCGTACTAAAACTAGCAAACAAGGTTTGTAGGTTATTCGATCCATGTTTGGATTGAAGCAAGCATTAGGTTCTTGGAATTATTGTTTTGATGTAATCATAATGCTTTATGATTTAATTCAAAACGAAATAATTCTTGTGTTTATAAGGAGGTTAGTGGGAGCGCACTGACAATAATGTCCTATAAATAATGATAACATATGTCATTTCTTGGAAATGATATTCCCATATAACAATCGGTGAAAGCTTGACTTTCGAGAATACTCTCCGAGAAATCGTACATTGAAAAATGTACGTGACCTGGTGTCTAATACGCTTTGAGCATATGGATTCACAAACAGGCCAATCCAAGTAATAGTCACTGGATAATGTTAAGAACATCTTTTAGTATCTTAGAGAACTAAGATGCTGTCTTAAACTCTCGAGATGGAGAACTTAAAGTGACTGGGATCACTGCTGCAAGTTTCCTAAACCAATAAAGACGACTATAAGTCGCAAACGGTACTATAACAGTTTGAATAACGGTACAGTGAGCTGGAAATCTTCCTAACAAGATACTGTTACCGAATAAACAACAAATGCGGGTTATTGCTGCAGCTGAGGCAACAATAGAAGCCTTCTGGGTCGATAATAAATCTAATTGGATTAGATATAATTCTGTTAGCAGCTGAGCTAAGCTTGAGCACAGGCTAAATAATTAACGGTCTCATCAACGATCCAGATACATACTTCGATTAATCATCTAATTCGTTCGGATCATACATTGTAGCGATGTGATGATCGAATAAATCGCATCAGATGATAATCATGAAAATCCGCTGATGAAAACATGATTTGATCACCTAGATGTATAAATGATGAGAGGTCCCTATGATTAGTGCCTGGATTGAGAATGATATGAGACAGTATCAATCCACGAAGGCAGAATCATTAAATATCCCTAGTCAGAGTATTATCGAGATTAGACATCGATAAATACGTAAAAGACTAGTATTACACTTGTGCGCGTTGTGAGGGCACAACAACATAGTTCTCATATATTTGGGTATATGATACTCATGCAAGTGTAATAGGAGGTTGTGTTTTACCGATGATATGGGAAACAGCTTCGTTCTGGATAGACCCCATCGGAATTCCATTGGTAGTATGACTATATGTCCATGGAAGTCCAAAATCAGGGTAGGTGTATTTGGTCTTAACCTGAGACTTACACCGCTAATACTTGCGACAATCAATATACTTTAGTTGCGGTCGTCCAGGACTTTAACAGGTTTTGTGTACGCCAATGCTGGGTATATTGAGAATCGTAGTGTGTTGGGTGTGATGTCAAGACGGAAGTGTCACTCCAGTCATATGGAGATGATGGTCGCGTAGGATACGGGACTGGTTCTCTTAAATGCTGCAGCTATCGGGATAAAATGACAAGGTCATGTTTATCCGAACATAGAGACCAGTTACCAGACATTCGATATGTGCTTCGTACGGGGCAGACACAATTCCAGCCCCAGGCCTAGCACGTGATCATCCGATACTGGATCGAAATACGCAATACTAGGTATACTACGTTTGATATAGATCCTTTATTCCTGTAAGGATATTTCCGGAGAATTGGGTAGGCATGGCGCTTTGCTAAGGGCCAACCTTGTCTTGTAAATCGGTACAAACGTAGTACTGGGTACTTACGTGTTCGGATAGTCCGACGCCTGAATTTACTTCCAACATATCCGGGGATCTCATGGGTCGCTTCCCGAAGATTCACCGATGACCTATGACTCGCACTCTAAATTAATCTGGGATTAATTAGAAGAGAGAGAACATTAATCTGGGATTAATAGCGGAGATATTTTATATGGGATAAAATATCATTTAAAGAGAGATATCGATTAATTTGGAATTAATCGATAAATTAATATATTCGATATATTAAACGAAATTGGATTTCGACTCGGAATTAAAATTAGATTTTCATTCGGGCGAACGAATTAATTTAGAATTAATTCGTTAGCGATGTGAATAGTAATTATGCTTGGCATGATTATTTAATTAAATTAGATTTAATTACGTCGCAACAGAAAATTCGTTAATTTGGAATTAGCGAACCCGAGCCCGAGATTATTTGCGAGCGCATTCGCATTTCGAATTCGAGTGCAGCACGCAAGTCAAATCAAGCATCAAATCGCTAGTCGCATCTAGCGTCACATCATTCGTCAATCAAGTGACGGATGTCTTTCACTTTGAGTGATTGATGCAAGTCATTATTCATGATTGATAGAAGTGATGTGAGTGGTTGGTGCCATTATTGCTTGACTTTTTGAAAGCCAAATTCATTCCAAAGGAATTTGAAATTCACATTTGTGTATAAGATACACAAATTTGGAACAAACCAACCAACTCTCTCCTCCTCTCATCTCTCTCTCTCACACGCCCACGGGGCAAAATTTCTTCACTAGATTCTGTCAAAACCGTGAGTAGTGGGAAGCAAAGAGTCGCGATTTTATGGCAAAATCGGGAGTGCTACCACACTACGAAGTCATGCGAATGTGATAGGGAAGTCCACCCATGATCCGGGAATCGTTTGACGAAGCTTGGAGCTTGTTCGAGGAGCTCAAAAACAGAAAATGGAGGAGCAGCTCACTGCCACTGCTGTGACTGTCCAAGAGGCAGAATTTGATTTTTGTTGCCTTCGCATCGCTCAACCGATCGATGTGAGTATTCCGCAACTCCCTCGTTGTATTCGCACACTTGTTTCATGTTTGTTATTTATTGGGTAATTCTTTAGTTTGTTTATTGAGTCTTAAGCTTAACGCTTCTTGTTGTCTGATCACCAATAAAATTGATTTGGTAAACTTAAAATGAACTAGACATAGGAAATTTAAGTTTCAGCCTTAGATTCAATAACTCACGATCTTCTTTGAGGATAGATAATCCTTTAATAGATTTCCTTACAGGATAGGAATATACCTGTGGGGCGTGGGTAGCCATAATTGGAACTTGGTCTTAATGAATCCATGTAATGTGGTTGATATAGGAATATGGTTCAATTGGGTTATAGTGGGTATTTGCGTCTGACCATCGGAAGAGGCTTTTGCATATCATCGTGTTCCAGGGTAGCAAATTAATTTATTACACATAAATAAGAGAGTCAATTCATCTTTTTAATAATATTGTGTGGAGTCATGACCCTAGATCATTGAGTCTTTTATTTTATTTTCCTTAGTATTTTCTTTTGAGTCTATTTTTATTTTACTTAGAAAATCCACATTCAACCAATCAAAAGCAATCAATTCCCTTCTTCCTATAATTAGATACCTGTAAATAAATAGATTCAATAATTAATAACAACAGTAGGAATTAAGTCCTCGTGGGATCGATATTTTTTATACTACTTGAACGATACGTGCGCTTGCATTATACGAGTGTAAATGCACCGGTCAAGAGTTTTTTCTATTTTTATTTATTTTGGTTTTCTAAAAACCATTTTTAAAATCTATTACCAAAATATTTTGTATATCCTATCCAAAAGTCAACAAAATTTTTGCTCCAAAATAGCATTAAATGCCCACACCAACTTCTATCATGAATATGACTGCATGTCACTCACCAAAAAGGTAACTTGACATCTATCACTAATGTGACAAGTGATGTGACTCACGATGTTTCTTATGGGCCCCACTTTAATTCAAAATCGAAGTGGGCCCGAAAACACATTCGAGGCTCGGGTTCGTTAATTCCGAATTAACGAATTTTCCGTTGCGATGTAATTAAATCAAATTCAATTAAATAATTATGCCTAGAAAAATTACTATTCACGTCGCTAGCGAATTAATTCTAAATCAATTCGTTAGCCCGAATTAAAATCCAATTTTAATTCCGCGTCGAAATTCAATTTCGTATAATATATCGAATATATTATTTTATCGATTATTTCCAAATTAATCGTTCTCTCTCTTCAAATAGTACTTTATCCCAGATAAAGTCTCTCCGCTATTAATCCCAAATTAATAAAGTTCGAATCATACGTCATCGATGAATCTTCGGGAACCGACCCATGAGAACCCTGGATATGTTGGCAGTAAATCCGGTCGTCGGATTATCCGAACACGTACGTATCTCGTACTACGTTCTTACCGATTTACGAGAGAAGGTTCGCTTCTAGCAAAGCGCCATGCCTTTCCAATTCTCCAGAAATATTCTTAATGGAATATATAATCTATGTCAGGCGTAGTATATCGGATCACTATCAACTAGTCTTTTTATTATCGGATAATCAAGACCTAGTCATATTATCCCGATGGTTGCAACCCTTTAGAGAACCAGTTCTGTATCCCTGCATGATCATCATCTCCATATGACTGAACTGATACTTCTGTCTTGACATCACACATAATACACTACGATTCTCAATAAACCCAAAAGAGGCGTACATATAACCTGTTAAAGTCATGGACGACCAAAACGAAAGCGTATTGATTGTCGCAAGTATTAGTGATGCAATTCTCAGGTTAAGACCAAATACACCTACCCTGATGCAGACTCCCATAGACACGTAGTCATACCACCAATGGGATTTCGATGGGTCTATCCAGAGCGAAGCTGTTTCCGTACCATCGGTAAACAAAACCTCCTACAACACTTGCATAAGTATCCAATACTTAAATATATGAGAACTATGTTGTTACGCTTTCATAACACGCACAAGTGCGATACTAGTCTATTCCGCATTATCGATGTCCAGTCTCGATAATACTATGACTATGGATATTTAATGATTAAACCGTCGTGGATTGATACTGTCTCATATCATCTCAATCCGGGACTAATCCTAAGGACTTTCATCATTCACACATTTAAGTAATCTAATTACGAAATGATAAAAGGCAATTTCCTTTGCTACATAATTAATTTGTACAAAAACACAATGTCTTTTACAAATAGTGACGCTATGGGTCATAATTGTCCAACAATCTCCCACTTGGCCTATAGCCAGTCACTCAAGCATCTAACACCTGAACTATGTACATGTCGCTCAAACTTTTTCTGAGGAATAGCTTTCGTTAGTGGATCTACAATGTTGTCCTCTGATGCGACCTTCTCGATCTTCACATCGCCACGATTTATGATATCACGAATCAGATGGAAACGTCAAAGAACATGTTTGGATCGTTGATGAGACCGCGGTTCCTTAGCCTGTGCTATAGCCCCGTTATTGTCACAATACAATGGAACGGGCTCAGCTGCTAACCGAACTACTCCTAATCCAATTAGGAATTTTCGGATCCAAACTGCCTCCTTTGCTGCTTCATCCGCAGCGATATACTATGCTTCTGTTGTTGAATCGACAACAGTCTCTTGCTTGGAAGATTTCCAGCTCACTGCTCCGTTATTCAAACAAAACACGTACCCAGATTGCGACTTACAGTCGTCTTTATGGTTTGGAAAATTGCATCGGTATACCTAGTTACCTCAATTTCTCCATCTCCATAGATTAAGAAAGCATCCTTAGCTCGTCTAAGATACTTAAGGATACTCTTAACCGCTATCCAGTGACCTTCACCTGGATCGACCTGATAGTGACTACACATGCTCAAAGCATAGGAGACATTAGGTCGCGTACATATCATGGCATACATGATCGATCCGACTACCGAGGCGAACGGTATCTGACTCATGTTGTCTCTCTCATCTTGAGTTTTAGGACACATGTCCTTAGATAGAGTGACGCCATGTGACACTGGAAACAGTCCCCTCTTGGACTGATCCATGCTGAATCTCGTTAACACTTTGTCAATATACGTGCACTAGGAGAGTCCAAGCAGCTTTCTAGATCTATCCCGGTAGATCTTTATTCCCAGAATAAAGGCTGCTACTCTCAGATCGTTCATGGAGAATGTTAATGAAAGCCAAGCTTTCACCGATGTTAACATAGGAATGTCATTGCCCATAAGCAATACATCATCAACATAAAGGAGAATGAAAGTCAGTGCGCTCCCACTAACCTTCTTGTATACACAAGGATCATCTTCATTTTGAACGAAATCATATCATTTTATGATCTCATCAAAACATTGTTTCCAAGAACGCGATGCTTACTTCAGTCCATAAATGGACCGATTTAACTTGCAAACCTTGTTTGCATGTTTAGGCACGATAAAACTGCCAGGTTGTTGCATATAAACATCCTCCAATAGGTTTCCGTTAAGGAAAGCAATTTTGACGACCATCTGCCATATCTCGTATTCGAAATATACAGCAATAGCAAGCATTATCCAAATTGATTTAATCATGGCAACGGGTGAGAAAGTTTCATCGTAATCGACACCATGTCGTTGACGATACCCCTTCGCTACAAGCCTAGCTTTGTACATTGCCATCCATGTCGGTCTTCCTCTTGAAGATCCATTTGCAACCAATAGGCTTTATGCCTTCTAGTGTATCAACCAGTGTCCAAACTTTTTTGGTATACATGGAATCCATTTCGGACTTCATGGCATCATGCCATACGTAGACGGCTCGTCTTCCTCAATGAGATTGATATCTATATGAGGTGAAATCAGAAACTCATACCTCTCATGTTGTTTTCTGACTCTCACCGACCTACGTGGTCCTTGTGTATTCGAAGATTGTGGTACGGCTTCATCCCTGATGAATTGTTCATGTTTCGATTAGGATTCTATGCCAGGGACAGTATCACTATGATTTTCATCGAGTTTTACTTTCCTTCCATTTATCACTGCATTTAGGAATTCCTTCTCAAGGAAAACCGCATGTAGAACAATAAAAACTTTGTTCTCTCATTGGTGATAGAAGTAATATCCTTTGGTTTCCCTAGGATATCCTATAAATAGGCATTTATCTGATTTGGGTTCTAGTTTGGTACCTTCCAAACGTTTGACATATGTCTAGCAACCCTAAATCTTCAGGAATGAGAAACCCGGTTTCTTTCATGTCCATATGTGATACGGAGTCTGTTGAATAGACTTTGACGGAACCTTATTCAAAATAAGTATTGCACTATCTAATGCATATCCCCATAAGGAAATAGCTAGCTCAGTGCGACTCTTCAAAGACCTTACCATGTCTAACAAGGTTCAGTTTCTCCGTTCGGATACACCGTTTAATTGCGGGGTTCCGGGAGGATTCCACTATGAAAGAATACCATATTCTTTCAAGTAGTCAAGAAACTCATTGCTCAAGTATTCGCCACCACGGTCCAACCGTAATGTCTTAATACTTTTACCGGTCCATTTTTCAACTTCGTGTCGAAACTCTTTGAATTTCTCAAAAGTTTCCGACTTGTGTCTCATAAGATACACATAACCATAACGCGATGCATCATCCTTCAAGGTTACGAAGTATTCATATCCACCTCTAGCCTCGCTAGACATGGGCCGACAAATGTCACTATGAATAAGGGCTAACAGTTCGGTGGCACGTACACCTTTACTGCTAAAAGGTGATTTAGGCATTTTGCCTAATAAGCAAGATTCGCAGACGTCATATGAATTTGGATCAAATCCGTCCAAGTACCCACTCTTCAAAATTGTGGATATGCGAGTCTTGTTTATGTGTCCCAGACGACAATGTCACATATAAGTTTCATCTTTATGACTTACTTTAAGCCTTTTGTTTGTTACGTTTTGAGATTGGTTTATATTAAAAATATAAAGACCATTATTTACAACAGCAGTGCAAATTTCTATATCATTTTTATACATAAAACACCCAGTGTTTCTAAATACAAAAGTGTACCCACATTGGGCTAACATAGATACATAAATAATATTCCTAGTCAAACTAGGTACATAATAACAGTATGTAAGTTCAAGTACATGCCCCGATGACAATTCTAAAACAAAAGTGCCAACAGCCAAAACGGCGACTGAAGTCTCATTTCCAACACGGACGTCAATCTCTCATGAAGCCAGTCTCTTGCTAATCCGCAGATTCTGCACATCAGTACAAATGTGAGTACCACAACCAGAATCAAAAATCCAATTTTTAAAACTAGAAGTAGACATGTTTATTTCTATAACAAACATACCTGAGGCCGGTGCCTTGTCCACCTTGATTTCCTTCCTGAGTGCCTTGTACTCATGGCAGTCACACTTCTAGTGACCCCACTGTCCGCACTAAAGACAAATATCTTGGGAGTTGTCCTTGGGCTTCCCAGAAGCCTTTGACGATTTGGCCTTGCCCTTCTTCTTCTTCTTCTTCTTCTTCTTGACACCTCCAGTCGCCTTGGGCCCAGCCCTCAGAGTCCGAGATGTAGAAGCGAAGTGTGCCTCGCGCTTCTTGCCCTTAAGAAGCTTATTTTCTGCCTCACGCAGCATGGACATCAACTCTCTAAGTGTCTGCTCTTAATTCATCATGTTATAGTTCATGATGAACCCACTCCAAGTGTCGGGGAGAGACTATAAGATCAAATCTATAGAGGTCTTTATATCGAAGACAATCCCTATATGTCCAAGCTGCTCGATGTCTGCAATCATCTGTGTCACATGATGTTCAACAGATGTACCCTCTGACATTCGAGCGCAGAAGAGCTTCTTCTGCAACTCATATCTCTGTGATGTAAGATTAGATCGGTGTAGATCATTCAACTTTACAAACATGTTATAGGGATCTGATCCCTTGTTCTATCGACGAAATTGCTGAGTCATAGCAGCAAGCATAATAGATTGAGCAGTTGTGTTGTCATCGCTATGAGTCTTCCAAAGCTCAAGCTCGACCAACTGATCAGATATGGGTTTAGGCCCAAGTGGTCTCTCTATAGTATATAGCAGCCTCTCGGATCCAAGGACTATCCTTAGATTCATTTCCCAATCGGAAAATTTAGTGCCGTTAAAGACATTATCGCCAATGATGATGTGATGATGATGTCTCGGACACTATTCTTCCTCTCATTTTAATTGTGATAGTCCAACTATCCAATTAACAATTTAAGGGTACAGTCTAACTGTTACAAGAAAAATAACACAATATTAGTCCAACTAATAAAATAATTTTGACGAAATAATTTGAAAGCGCGTAAAGCTGGGTATTTGAACGAAATTGCAAATTCAATACTAGCCTCCCACTATTTTTCGGCGAGCCTCTAACATTTGTGGAGTACTCGGGAAACCTAGTTTCCTAGTGGGCTAGGATCCCGTTAAATAACACACAACCTTGACTTTGGCCAACAAGCTGTATGATATTTAACTAGGTAGATCTCGAAGATCAATTGGATCTCATCCAATTCCTAGATCTGGTAGGTGGACCTCCAAGTCCGAAACATATATACAATATATATGCCAATATATCCAATATATTTTCCTAAACTTTTCCTCTGAATCAACTAAGCCTTGGCTTTGGCACAACAAGCTTAATGATTCCAGTTAAGCGGGACCCATTGACCTTGGAAAGCTTCCTAATCAATGTCGATGGACAAGAAGTGATCTTGATTTTGGCCAACAAATCACAACTTGGACAAGACGCCGATATGGAACAAAGCTTTCATGATTCAAACACATCCGTAATTGACAAAGGTCTTGACTTTGGCCAACAAACCAGTGACAATCTTGGATCTTGAGTAAGAATCACTCAATGTAAGGAAAACGCTTAATATGTTTTGAGGGTTTTTCACGTAAATTAGCAACCAATTTATTATCTTTGTTAGGTGTCATCATACACCCTTAAACATGTATTCTAAAAGCATAATAAGGCGTGAAAATAAAATTAATAACGATATACGGATGGATATTTAACAAATTATTCCTAGAACAAATCACTCCATTTCCTCTCCCCAGCTAGCACTATTCCAACTTCTACCCAATTACATAATACAATAAAAGAAACCTCATTAACATTGAGGGGAATTAGGTGAGAAGAGAATACAAAGAATCAAGAGAGAAGGCTGGACATGCAGGTCCAATTTACAAATTCTAAATTTACAACAATTTCCAAAATTGCCCTTTCCCGTCTAATATCCATCTGATATACGCTATTTATTCATCACATCCATGTATTCATTCAAGCATGTTATTCAATCAATCTAATCAAATTAATTAATCTTTGAATATTAATGATAATCCAATGTTCAAACAATGATTTGATTTGCGCGAGTCCAACTCGTTTTAGAATAAGTACTCAAAGTACGAATTCTTGAATTACATCGAACTACTTAATTAAATCCAATTTAATATGTATTCAATACTAATTCAATATTTAATTCTAAATTAAATAACTACACTTTTAATGCGCTTTAACGACTTAGATTCCAAATCTAATCTTAATGGGTCTCAAAGCCCAATTAACATCCAATGTAATTTAATTAAAGTCTAATGGGCTTTCAATTAATTTCATAAGGCATGGACTTTGGTCAATGTGGGTCAAAACCCAAATACCAAAGCCCAATTAAGGAATCACCCTAATTTACCTAGAAACCAATTTAGGCCCATTAGGCCCAATTAAACATTTAAAGCCCATTTGTTATATTTGGACTTAAAGGAATGATTTAGGCCCAATTTGGATCCAATCCAATTGTCCTAAACCAACTTGGCCCAACCAAGCCCATTATGCCCAAATACAACAATTATAAGCCCAATTCAAAATCAAGCCCAATTAATTAAATTTCAATATTCCAAATTTCAAAATTCAATTAATTCAAGTGTAATACATTAATTGATTATTTAAATAAATATTTCCAAAATACAAATTTAATCAATTAATCATGTATTAATTTGTTCAACTCATGTCCAACATTTTTGAATCAAAAAATCATCTCATTACATGCTTATCAACTCATGGCATTCTAGGGTTCTATTTGTCCGATTTCGTTTTCAATCCGATTGAATATCAAATCAACATTAACCATGTTTTTCAACACATCCAATGATCAAAAAACAAAAATACCATGACATTAGGACAAGCTCAACATTCGGCCAAGCTAAGGAATGGGCAAAAAATTGATCAAATCAACTTTTCATGAAATTGATCATGCATAACACTATGTTATCATCATTCAAGCATCTCAATCAATCAATTTTATCAGATCATGCTCAAATCAATTTTACCCAAATTTTACCCTAATCATTTTCATGCTTAAACCTTGCTCTATGATACCATTTTTGGTTTCTAAGGTGGTCCCAAGATCAATATAAGTAATGAAAAGAATTAATACTCATAATAAGTATGGCGGAATCATACTTTACAAAGAACGGCTTTTGGATGCGAAGATCAACAAAACTTTTCTCCTTGCTTGATGTATTTGGCCAAGACTTGTTTTGTTGAAGAAGATTAACAAGCTTCAAGCTTCCAAAGGATTCCAAGCTCTAAGTTCGGTTTCCCTATCACCTTGTATTGATCCTTTTAGTGTGCTAGCAAGATGGAAGAAAGAAAATAATTTTCTTTCTCTTGGAGGAGGTCACGGTTATGACCAAATGAGGGAGAGAGAGTTTTTCTATTTTTTGTTTTGTTTTCTAAAAACCATTATTAAAATCTATTACCA
Source organism: Zanthoxylum bungeanum (assembly GCA_019454045.1). NCBI lineage: Eukaryota > Viridiplantae > Streptophyta > Magnoliopsida > Sapindales > Rutaceae > Zanthoxylum > Zanthoxylum bungeanum. The sequence goes on along the minus strand of SKCR01051315.1, from coordinate 6,024 downwards.
AAATATTTTGTATATCCTTTTCAAAAGTCAACAAAATTTTGGCTCCAAAATAGCATTAAATGCCCACACCAACTTCTATCATGAATAGTGACTGTATGTCACTCAACAAAAAGGTGACTTGACATCTATCACTAAAGTGACAAGTGATGTGACTCGCGATGTGACTTTTGGGCCCCACTTTAATTCAAAATCGAAGTGGGCCCGCAAACACATTCCGGGCTCGGGTTCGTTAATTCCGAATTAACGAATTTTCCGTTTTCACGTAATTAAATCAAATTCAATTAAATAATTATGCCTAGAAAAATTATTGTTCACGTCGCTAGCGAATTAATTCTAAATCAATTCGTTAGCCCGAATTAAAATCCAATTTTAATTCCGCGTCGAAATCCAATTTCGTTAATATATCAAATATATTATTTTATCGATTAATTCCAAATTAATCATTTTCTCTCTTCAAATCGTACTTTATCCCAGATAAAGTCTCTCTACTATTAATCCCAAATTAATAAAGTTCGAATCATACGTCATCATTGAATCTTCAGGAAGCGACCCATGAGATCTCTGGATATGTTGGCAGTAAATCCGGTCGTCGAACTATCCGAACACGTACGTACCTCGTACTACGTTCTTACCGATTTATGAGACAATGTTGGCTTCTAGCAAAGCGTCATGCCTTCCCAATTCTCCAGAAATATTCTTAATGGAATATATAATCTATGTCAGGCGTAGTATACATAGTATTGCGTATTACGATCCAGTATCGAATGTCACATGCAAGGCCTGAGGCTGGAATAGTGTTTGCCCCGTACGAAGCATATATCGGATAATCATGACCTAGTCATATTATCCCGATGGTTGCAACCCTTTAGAGAACCAGTTCTGTATCCCTGCGTGACCATCATCTCCATATGACTGAAGTGATACTTCCGTCTTGACATCAAACCCAATACACTATGATTCTCAATAAACCCAAAAAAGGCGTACACAGAACCTGTTAAAGTCCTGGACGACCAAAACCAAAGCGTATTGATTGTCGCAAGTACTAGCGATGCAAGGCTCAGGTTTAGACCAAATACACCTACCCTGATGCGGACTCCCATAGGCACATAGTCATACTACCAATAGGATTCCGAAGGGTCTATCCAGAGTGAAGTTGTTTCTGTACCATCGGTAAACACAACCTCCTACCACACTTGTATAAGTATCCAACACATTAATATATGAGAACTATGCTATTACGCTTCCATAACACGCACAAGTGCGATACTAGTCTATTCCACATTATCGATGTCCATTCTCAATAATACTATGACTAGGGATATTTAATGATTAAACCATCATTGATTGATACTGTCTCATATCATCACATCCGAGACTAATCATAAGGACTTTCATCATTCACACATTTAAGTAATCTAATTAATTTGTCTCATTTCCTTTGCTATATAATTAATTTGTATAAAAACACAATGTCTTTTACAAATAGTAACGCTATGGGTCATAGTTGTCCAAAAAAAGCCTTATCTTACTATCTTGCAAGACAAATTCAATCCATTCATGTGCGGTCCACATACTCCGGCATGTACTTCTTCCATTGCTTTCTGAGCCTGTTCCTTTCTTAAACACTTCAGTTGGATGTCATTCGCTTGTCTCTTGTATAATTCTCCCTTCAAACTCACATATTGAGAAGCCAGCCTCTGAATGGCTATCATGTCTTTTATGCTTGCTTCTTCCGAAAGTTCCCCGCGTTCTAAGTATCACTGAATATCATAGTACCAAGGTTTCCCATCATCGACCTCTACTTCCAAGACCCTTTCTATCTCGTAAATAGGTCTGCTTGCTGTTGTCAACACTAGAGGTTTCATCCCCAAATTTTTTGGATTATCCCAAGTTGCGGCTAGGGTAGCCAACGCGTCTGCCATTTGATTCTCTTCCCCGTGGAAAATGCTGGAATTTATAATTGGGGACAAGCTGTGCCAGCTTGCTGAGGTGGAATAGGTAGGGTCTCAACCGTTCTTCCTTCAATTCCCATTCTCCTTGCATCTGTCGGACTACCAATATCGAGTCTCCGTAGACTTCAATGTTCTTAGCCTTCAAGGTTATCAATGCAGTCAGTCCAAAGGCGCATGCTTCATATTCGGACATGTTGTTGGTTACTCCGAATGTCAACCTTTTAGCCATAGCCATGGTTTCTCCTTCGAGGGTTATTATCACGATTCCTATTCTGGCTCCTTTATAGTTCACCGCTCCGTCGAAGTACATATTCCATCCTTGGACCGCTATTGCCTGGATTTCTTCGTCTGGGAATTCAAACTTGTATTGGTTTCCTTCTATAGGTTTTAATGCTAGGAACTCCGCTACGGCTCGACCTTTGATTACTTTAGAAGTGAGATATTCAATATCAAACTCTGTCAGTAATACTAACCATCTGCCTAACTTACCCACTAGCGAAGGTACCGAATGTAGATACTTCAAGGGATTCTCCTTTGCTACCACTTAGATCTTGTAAAATTGGAAGTAATGACGTAATTTTTGGACGCCCACCCTACTGCCAAATAGATCTTCTCTACTTCTTGATAGCGGGCTTCATACGAAAGCATCTTCTTACTGAGGTAGTAGACTACATGTTCTACCCCGTCTCATCTGCTTGTACCATCATTGCCCCAGCGCTTCGGGTTCTATAGCCAAGTACAGTACTAAAGGTTTTCCCGGTCTTGGAGGTTTCAAGACAGGAGGTTTCACCAAGTATTCTTTGATCTTGTCGAAGGCTTCTTGGCATTGCCCATTCCATTTTACTGGCTGGTCCTTCCTCAGTAATTTGAAGATATGCTCGCACACTAACGTCAACTTGGCGATGAACTAACTGATGTACTGAATTTTCTCGAGGAATGCTCTAACTTCTTTTTCTATCTTCGGCGCAGGCATTTCGGTAATCGATTTGATCTTCTCAGGTTCTACTTCTATTCATCTCATTCCTACCATGTGTCCCAGTAGCTTTCCCGTCGTTACCCCGAACACACACTTATTGGGATTTAGTCATAAGTTGTATTTGTCAACTCTTTGAATGAACTTTTTCAGTGTTTTTATGTGCCCACTTCCTCTGATTTCACCATCATGTCATCTACATATACCTCAATCTCCTTGTGCATCAAGTCATGGAATAATGAAGTGGCCATCCGCTGGTAAGTGGCTCTTGCATTCTTGAGCCCAAACGGCATCACCTTGTAGCAATACATACCTCACTCTGTGACAAATGTTGTTTTATGCCTATCTTCTTCAGCCATAAGAACCTGATTATATCTTGAGAACCCATCTGCGAACGAGTACATGGCAGATAAAGTCGTACTATCAACTAGCACATCTATATGGGTAAAGGAAAATCATCTTTTGGTCAAGCTTTGTTAAGGTCTCTGTAATCCACACCCATTCTAACTTTCCCATCTTTCTTCGCTATTGGTACAATGTTTGCCAACCATTCGGGGTACTTCACTACTTCTAGAAATCCCACATCTATCTGTTTCTTGACTTCCTCTCTAACCTTCTCGGCCCACTAATGTCTCATCCTTCGAAGCTTCTGTTTTACCGGCTTCATGTTTGGATAGGTCGGTATCGTGTACTGGGTGATATTTCTGTCCACTCCGGGTATGTCCTAATAGGACCAAGCGAATACTTTGGTATACTTGACTAACATCTCCTCTAATTTCTTCCGCTCCTCAGTGGTAACCTCACTTGCAATTAAGACCTCCTTGGGGTTTTCAGGTGTACCGATGTTAAATGCATTTGTTTTAATTGAGTTGATGTCAAATATACTCAAGTCGTTCAAGTTGAAAGGAATAGACTCAGACAAGTAAGCAAAATGAATGTCTTTATTATTAACGAATGCAGGGGTACACTCAAATAAATCAGGGAGATAAACATCTTCGTCCTCCATAGACGTTTCATCCTCCATAGTCGGGTTTTCTTCAGTCTCCTTGCTCTCCTCGAGAGTAAAGTTCTCTAGCTGCATCAGCTCCTCCTCCCACTTTTCTTCCTCATTTGTAACTTTTACTGCCAGTGGTTTCTCACCCATCACATCCTGTAAGATTTCAAATCCCGATACCATGATCCCTTTGACTTCTACTGGTTCAGGCTCTCCTTGATACCCCGTTGCTTTCACAAAGTATTCTGTCAGCTTCAATCATTTCTTCTTGGTCTTCGGCTTATCCTCGTCAGACTTGTATCCCAATCATTTCCTGGTGGTTTACCCCTTGAAGTCTGGCAATGCTATTCCAACACCCGAACCTTTGCCCGGCTCGAACTTCATCTTCTCCATAATCCTAGCCACCTTAGGATCCTCCCACTCTTCAAAGGTTGCCGACACTTAGAACTGTTGGACAAAATGACCCATAGCGTCACTATTTGCACAGATCATTGTGTTGTTGTAGCAAATTAACTATGTGACAAGGAAATTGCACTCTCATCATTTGTGATTAGATCACCATAGATATATATAAATGAAGAGAGGTCCCTATGATTAGTTCCTGGACTGAGAATGATATGAGACAGTATCAGTCCCCGAAGGATTAATCATTAAATTCCCTAGCCGGAGTATTATCGAGACTGGACATCGATAATGCGGAATAGGCTAGTATTGCACTGTGTGCGTTGTGAGGGCACAACGACATAGTTCTCATATATATAAGTATGGGATACTTATGCAAGTGCGATAGGAGGTCGTGTTTCACCGATGGTACGGGAAACAGCTTCGCTCTGGATAGACCCTTCGGAATCCCATTGGTATTATGACTATGTGTCTATGGGAGGCCGAAATCAAGGTAGGTGTGTATAGTCTTAACCTGAGACTTACATCGCTAATACTTACGATAATCGATAGACTTTGGTCTTGGTGGTACAGGCTTTAACCGGTTCTGCGTACACCACTTCTGGGTTTATCAGAGAGTCGTATTGTATTGGATGTGATGTCAAGACGGAAGTATCACTCCAGTCATAGTGGAGATGATGTCACGCAGGATACGGTATTAGTGCTCTTAAGTGCTGCGCGGCCATCGGGATATTATGACAAGGTCATGTATATCCGATTATAGAGACTAGTTACCAGACATCCGACATGTGCTTCGTACGGGGCAGACACTTATCCAGCCCTAGGCCTAGCACGTGACTATCCGATACTGGGCTGATATGCACAATACAATGGTATACTACGCTTGATACAGATCTTAAATATTCTTAGATGAATATGACCGGAGAATTGGGTAGACTTGGTGCTTTTCTAGAAGCCAACCTTGTCTTGTAAATCGGTAAAACGTAGTACTTGGTACTCACGTGTTCGGATAGTCCGATGACCGATTTGACTGCCAACATATCCGGGGATCTCATGGGTCGCTTCCCAAAGATTCACCGATGACGTATGACTCGCACTTATATTAATCTGAGATTAATATGATGAGAGAGAGAATTAATCTAGGATTAATTTCGGAGACACTTTATCTATGATAAAATATCAATTGAAGAGAGAGAAACATTGATTTGGAATTAATCGAGGAATTAATATATTTGATATATTAAACGAAATTAGATTTCGATGCGGAATTAAAATTAGATTTTAATTCGGGCGAGCGAATTAATTTAGAATTAATTCGTTAGCGACGTGAATAGTAATTTCGCTAGGCGAAATTATTTAATTCTCGTCGCGACGGAAATGCGTTAATCGGAATTAGCGAAACCGAGCCCGAAAGTGTTTGCGAACACATTCGTATTTTGAAACAAGTAGGATCCGCAAATCACATCGCGAAGTCTCATTACTTGACACGAATAGATGATGGATGTATCTAGTCACCTTTATGGGATGATACATTGTCTTATTCTCAATGTATGATGATGATGCCATTTAATGAATTTTTAGGAGGGAAAAGCTTTTCACGGTTTTTGAAGAGTTTTTATCTAAAAATTCATTTTGGTATATGATACATCATTTTGCTTTTCATTTTGCTCTCACGGTTTTTGAAACAAATAAAAGTGAAAAAG
>SKCR01051314.1:0-38088 GCA_019454045.1 Zanthoxylum bungeanum | reverse complement strand
TAATAGATGCTCGATTTGAATCGTTATACCAAATGGAGCCTTATACTAGACCAATGTCCATATTAGGGATAACAAAAAGCTCCAGATCCATCTGGATCCGCATGGACTTGGAAGATTTGGATCCAGAAATATCTGGACCCGAAATTAAAAATTCAATTCCGTATGGATCCTGTAACATCCTCCTCTTGGAGATGCTACTGGCAGGGAATAGACTGACATATCCCCCTAAGCCTCTGACTTTCAGACTGTGATCATTACCATTAATCCATCTCAATGTAAGCTTATATACAAGGGCCCTTGCCCAACTCAACAACATGGAATACATTTTAATTAGGGGTGACAATTTGGGTCAGGATTCATTTATTCGTTCGATTCGATTCACTTTAAAGCAAATACATGTTTGAAAAAATAGATTAGTTTAATAAATGGGTCGATTTGATTCGATTCGTTTATTAAACGAATCGAATACGAATTTAAGCTAAATATATTAATTACATATTTCATATGTATATATTTATGAAGAATTAATGTAAATCAAGTGTGGTAAATTATTTTATTGAATAATATCATGACTAAACGAATATTCGTATTCGATTTTTAATAAATGAATCGAATACGAATCCTGATATTAGGATTTGTTTAATAAACGAATCGAATACGAATCCATCACATTTTGATTCCATTCGTTTAGGATTCGAAAAAAATTCAATTCGTTGATTCATTTTGCCACTCCTAATTTTAATACTCATTATGTGTATTCATTATTACTTCTCTTTACAACTCTATTCATGAACACTTTTAATACATTATAAAGACTTATACATTACTAATGACTGGCATGCAACTTTACACTGACTATGCTGAACCTTTGTACTTGACCTGATGAACCCAGACACCCTAGTGACTACCATCAGTATCCATCATCTCGAGCTCGTCCTCCGGATAATCCCGCAAAATAGAAAACACTGAGAGTGAGGTATGAGGGTTAGATCGTTTGAACGACCTAGTGAGTGCACAATTAAAAACGGAAACTAAAATGATTTTATGAAAATTTATTATTCTCAAACCGGAACCATCTCGAGAAAACTATCTTTTCAGAAAATCATTTCTTATTTGAAAATAATTCTTTTCTGTGAAATTTTTCTGGAAATGTCTTTCTGCTGTAAAACTATAAGGTTTTCTGTAAAACTGAATTCTTCCTGAAAATCTTTCATAAAACTGTCTTTTCTAAAAATCATATCTTTGTGAGATCTGTAGAAAACCCGACGAATAGGGGCGTTAGGACTCGCCGCCCCCATATGCCTAATCTAGTGGTCTTGAGGCGTTACGTATCGCCGTCCCCTAAGCCACTAAACTAGAGTCAGGAGTGTTGATTCATGCTATCATCTTGACTAGGAATCTAGGGTCTAGGGGCGTTACGTATCACCATCCCACTGGTCCTGATCTACATGTGCACATGTTATATCCGTCAATTCCATAAGTTACATGTGAGGTGGATTTTTCCCCTATTCCTCCAAAAATCATCAGAATCATACTTTTAAAATCAATATTTTCTCAAAACATTCTTATTTATGGAAAACTGGAAATCAACTTGGCTAACGCCCTGATACGTTTAAAATTAAGTCTCGAATAAAAAACAAATAAGTAAATCTCAACTTGGAAAGAAAAAGTCCACTCAATGATTTGAAATCTGGCTGGCACTTCTTCTTTTCGTCAAAGAAAATTATGGTTTCTGCCGATAATCTATAATCGATAGACTTAGTTGGAATATAAGTCGTGGAATATGCTACAGAACTATTATCACTATATGGCGTATTATGTTTGTGACATGATATAATGCGTGTATATGCGCTGATATGAAACCCCTATAGTGGTCTCTAACATTTGAGGATGAAATTGAAATGGGCTAAAATTGATCCTGAAAAAGTATCAAGCGTCGTGACTCCAGATGTTGCGCGTCACGACTCCCACTCGGTCAGACCTGAGGCTAAGGTATTTTCTTATTACGCATCGCGACGTTGGGTGTTACGCGTCCCGACGCCCACATGATTAGACCCGAGGCAGAGAGAACCTTCATGCTCCATGTTGCGACATCAAGTGTTGAGTGTCGCGACGTCCATACAAACAGAGTCGAGACAGAGGGCACCTCCTTGTTACGCGTCGCGACGCTAGCCCAATTTCAGGGCCAACATAAACTCTTAAATGGCAATACCTAAGTAAACCCCACACCATTACACTAACACCTTCTAATGGGCAATTCCCTGAACCTTAACATCAATACACAAGAACCGAATTCCATCCCCAACCACTTATATCCCATTTAGTTAAGGCATGCATATTAGGGCCTAAGAAGTTTCAACACTAAATCGAATTCATCTCATAATACACATCATTTGAAGCATACTTCATCATTTCATCAAAGCAACAAAACTCATCTTCTAAAAATAGTAACATAATCGGCCACCCCCTCCAACACAAAGGAAAAATTGGGCATTTAATAAAATATTGCTAATTCCATTATTATACTATCATGAAATACACAATTATGCATACTAGCAACTTAATCAAAGCCAATTAAGTAAATCCAAACTCTAGGGTATAAAAGGTGCAAATTTGGGGCTTTATTTGCTTTGTCCAAAACTGAAAAATTAGAAGATAGAAAGAGAAAGGGAAGCTTACTAGACTTGGAATGAAGCTTGAATGGACAAAAAATGACTTGAAAAATGATGATAAGAGGAGAAATTGGCATGAGAAACTCCTTAAAAAATGATGAGTGAATAATGTTCTATTTATAGGAAAATGATTGATTTTTGTAATGAGATGAGTGGCTAAGATTGTGACACATCACTCATTCTAGGCTATTCTTGAAATTTACTATAATAGCTATGGAAATAATGATGTTTGACCTATTTCTGATTTGAATTTGGAAATATGTCCAACACGAAAGTTGTAGGTCTCGGTCTTAGCGTTCTGAAGATATAAAATTCATAAAAAATAGAGATCGTATGAAAAAGTTATTGCCCAAATACTAAGGGCTATTCAGAAGAGAGCATAAAGTGAATTTCGTATTGGGACTGCAAGGAATTTGTTGAATGTCCAAAAAGTAATTTCACGAGCATATACATACTTGAACATGATTTATACCCTATATTATGCCACTTATAACATAGTAGTCATCAGAATTATCGGGGTGTTATATTGTTTCCCCCCTTAAATATGATTCGTCTCGAATCCCCTTTAGGATTGAGATTCTGGAATTTGTCTAGGCTTGGAGTTCTTTGACACTGAATATCCTACCACAAGTCACATGATTCACACGTTAGTTTCTAAGCCACCAACTTTCAACAGACTGTATCATCATAGCCAACTCTATTTCATCAACTATCTCACATTACTTCTCGACGATCTTTCATACTTAATAACTAAGATTTCTGCCAAGCTGATCGTTTACCATTTGGCTAGCAAACATAAATACTCTTCATCTTACCTTAACATCTACTTTACGTATAAAACCTCTTGTCATGCTCGTACATATTTTACCAAAGTCCGTGAGCTTTAGTGAATTATCCCTTGAATTATTGACTAAGAGGTAATTCCTCGTTCTCATTACATGAAACTTCTGCTGAGTACTCTACACTACCGTCAGGCTACAACTATGTCTATGCATCAAAGAAACCCCATCTCTAGACCTATAGTTTATGCTCAACATTCTCCAATCTGATTCTCCGCATGAGCTATCACTTATTAAATTGATACTATATTCGTGGCATGTCGTCCCACACACCTTAGTTCCACTTTAAACCTCTTATATCTCTTGCCTTAAAAACTTTAATTCTTATATATCACTTGGTACTTCTGTTACCCTTCACGGTTAACGTATCACTATTGTACTTTCTTCTTAGCTGGTACTTCCGAGTCCCTAGAAATACTAGTGTTTTCTATGGTTACGTTTTTTCATATCCGGCCTCCATTCTGGATGTAAATGTATAAGGTAATAATCTTACTAGGTATTTCCTTAGCACCACATACTCAATCTTATTCTAGCATTCCTTCTCATAACTTAACTGTTTAACTATATATTTTTCCCTTGCTAAGCTTCAACTGTTTATTAGCTCAGTCCTTTAAGTTCTCATATCTTTGCCTATCTGTGGGCTTAGGACCTCGTAGTTCATGGTCAAATTCTTCATGTACTTCTAGCTACTATTATTGTTTACCGACGTTTCTTATGTTTAGGATATTAATTCGGTGCAGACTTTCTGGCGGTCCTTCTACTTGTGCTTAGACTGTATCCCTTACTATTAACATTGGCATTGGCGACTCGGTTCTGGTTAATGTTTATACACTTTTCGTACCTTCCAATTTATTGTTAGTATAAATTTGGTTAACCATCTTTTACACTGATTTGTTCTCTTTGCCTGGTTGCACTCTAGAATATCCCACTTTCAATTATTCCCATAGTCTTATTCCATTAGGTGTTGTCCTGGTCACAACCATATCCGTATACCTGGTTTCCTTGGCCCTTTTTCATGTTATACCTCAATAAATTTATTTCAAGCCATTCTAAATCTTACTCTTAACGGTATGCTGCGAATGGAAACATACAGGGTTATTCTCTTTATCTTTTTCCCAATCTATATTTAATAGAACTTCGATCTTATACTAACGTCTAGGGGCTCACTGTTATGCATTCCATAATATATTATGTTGATACCCTTACTCTTCAATCTCTAAATAGAACGGTCTTGTTGTTATATGTCCTTATTCATGTCTAACGATGTTACTCATATATTCCAGTCATTGATTGACTAACCCTCTTTCATCGTTTTATCTAGACAGCTCATCTTTTAAATCTCTTACTTAGAGTTCTTTTCCTATTCTCTTCTGCTCTTATCCATACCTGAAACTTCTGTGATCTTTGTCTCAATTTTCTTAGCCGAGGGTATTATCTTTCAAATGTCTCTTACCTTGCTTTATAGGATACTATACTACATCTCGGATTTACTTATTTCTGGTAATATCATCGGGGTAAACATTAAGATCAATCATTACTGTTGTTATCTAACGAGGGTTGGGAGGGTGGGGTTGGTCCTGAAGTCTTTTTCGATTGTGGTAGTCTCACAAGCTATGCATGTTGCAGTTGCACATGCTGCTAATTTATAATCCTGGGATTCCCTTATTTATATATATGATATCGAGCTTCCACACTAAGGTACTACTTACTGCTAATGACTATTTGAATCACCTCATTCAACATTACTCGTGGTTCATTTCTGATTATTGGTCATACTACCTCATACTGAGAACCTCCTTAAGGTTCATGCTCTCTCAAAAATCCTACCATACTTCCTCTGTTATTCTTCCTACTAATCTCAGTTTTTTAACCCTCTTAAGTTATTACTTCCCTGGAATCTCTGCATCATCTTCGACAAGTTAGGTGTCACTACTAATGCTTTTGGTTCAGTTACTAATCTTTTACTAGTTCTTCCATTCTAGTATAATATGGACTCTTTATAAGTCTTATACCTTATTTCTGAGGATTGCTCTATCCGATTCCTTTACTCTTTGAGCTTTTACCTTCTTTGAGGCCGTATTTTTCACAATGGATTAGGTTATCACTTTTAATTTTAGCTTGGCTTACTGTGAATTCAACTACTCCATCTCTTACAGAATATTACTATCTTATGATTCTTATCTAGTTTTTGTTGAACTTATTGGTTCGGCTATCTAGCCGTTTCGTGATTTGTCTGTCTTGTTAGATGCTCTTCATTACTTGTTCAAATCCTTACTAGGCTCTAAGTTGAGAGGTGACTATATACATTTCATAGATATCTGAGAATACTCATTATTGTTATTTGTCTACGTTCAGTGATGGTCTGGTTAGGTGTCTATACACTTACTGGGTTAGGGGCTACTGGAAAGAAGATTTATCATTTGTTCTGTCGGGATCTGCATCAACTTTTCCATATCCTAGGGTTCCATAACTTTATCAATGATTCTGAGGTCTCCACTTACGTTACCATTTTAAGCTACGTTATCTATGTTACTATATGCACTGTACTTCTCCGCTACTTCCCGTATCCATCTATATTATTTATTTCCATGACCTATCTCTTGGCTCTATGTTTTACTACTAAAACTAGTGGCTGTTTACCCTCTGAGTTATGCTTTTGCTGTAAGCCTAAGCTACATCACTTGACTTATAATCTGTACCGATCCCTTTTACTATCTCCTGAGTGTCTCCAATTTAATAAATCTGTTTCTTACGTTCGAATGGGTTTCTACTACGCTTGGTCTAATTTGTGGACTTCTACTAGTGCTACAAACTTGTCCATATTGGACTATATTGGGTTTTTTTTTATCTTCTAACCTTATAAGCCTCATTGGTACCTTTCTGGGTGAATCATCTCTTGAGGTTTACTGCCACTGTCTCAAAATATAGCATTATGTGTACTGGGCTTCCGTATGGTTATTTTTATCTATGCTAATAAAGAATGAAACAAGAATTTCACAACTCAACGGATGTCGGTGTTCTCGTTCTGGTATTCCTTGTCCTGGTAGAGTCTCTTACTCATGTAAGATAGGTATGAGATAGACTCTGTCAGGATAGTTTCCTTAACCGGTATCACTGAGATGTGATAATCTGGGTAGGTCATGACCTTATTTATATCTGATTCCTTAGCTAAGGTAACTAATTTGTTTTCCTGACGTCATTCACTCTGTCTCTTATGAGTCTGGGTTTGGGTGTCTAGAATCCCTATATCTTTTGTGGCACCTCATGTCTATTGGAAACTTTCACGACTAATCTTGATTTCTTGCTTCTTTTGCTTTCATGACTATTCCTCAATACTCGAAAAGCTCGCTACTTGTACAAGGTATTTAAGGAATTTTGGATCTACTAGAAAGATTCTTACGAAAAAGGAAGGAACCTTACTTAGGTCTATTCAATATTTTCATTCTTGTTCGGGCTTATTATATTTTCCTTAATACTATAAGTTCTGACATTTTCTTTGTTATCTTATTATGTATCTCTACCTCTTATTGCCTCTGGTTGTTTTGAGTATCTGTATTTCATTCCTTACTTTCCTTATAGCCTTCTTTTCTTAATCCATTGGGTGAACATTCTTAGAACTTCACTATCTATTTTCATATCTCATCTCGAACTTCTGATAATAAATCAAGATGACTTCAGAAAGATTCTCAACTAGAACGAGGATTATAGTTGCTTGCATTAGGAGGAATATTCAATAGCTTTGAGAATTCTTACTAACCTGTCTGTAGGGTTTGGGGACGTACTCGAGGATCAGATACTGGAGATGAAGTGTCTCACATACGAGTACCACATGCATACTACGCATACAAGACTCCAACACCCTACCCACTGTAGTCACTGACTCCTTAGAGCATGCTCTGATACCAAATTTGTAACATTCCCCTCCCGGAGATGCTACTGGTAGAGAATAGACTGACCTATCCCCTTGAGCCTCTGACTTTCAGACCGTGAGCATTACCATTAATCCATCTCAATGTAAGCTCATATACAAGGGCCCTTCCCAACTCAACAACATGGAATATATTTTAATACTAATAACTGTATATTCATTATTACTTCTCTTTACAACTCTTTTCATGAACACTTTTAATACATTACAAAGACTTATACATTACTAATAACTGACATGCAACTTTATTTTGACACTGACTATGCTGAACCTCTGTACTCGACCTAGTGAACTAAGACACCCCAGTGACTGCCATCAATATCCATCATCTCGAGCTCGTCTTCCAGATAATCCTGCAAAATAAAAAAAAATGGGAGTGGGGTGGGGGGTTAGATCGTTTGAACGACCTAATGAGTGGACAATTAAAAATGGAAACTAAAATGATTTTATGAAAATTTATTGTTCTCAAACAGGAACCATCTCGAGAAAACCATATTTTCAGAAAATCCTTTCTTGTCTGAAAATAATTCTTTTATGTGAAACTTTTTCGGAAATTTCTTTCTTTCTGTAAAACTCTAAGGTTTTCTATAAAGCTGAATTCTTCCTGAAAATCTTTCATAAAACTGTCTTTTCTGAAAATCATATCTCTGTGAAATCTATAGAAAACCTGACGCATAGGGCCGTTATGTATCGTTGTTACGCCTAATCTAGTGGTCTTGGGGCGTTTCGTATCGCCATCGCCAAAGCCACTGAACTAGATTTAGGAGTGTTGATCCATGTTATCATCTTGACTATGAATCTAGGGTCTATGGGCGTTACGTATCGCCGTCCCGTAGCCCTAAAAAATAGGATCTAGGGGCGTTGCGTATCACCGTCCCCATAGTCCTGATCTATATGTGCACATGTTATATCTGTAAATTCAATATCCGTCAATTCCATAAGTTACATCTGAGGTGGATTTTTCTCTCATTCCTCCAAAAATCATCAGAATCATACTTTTAAAATCAATATTTTCTGAAAACATTCTTATTTAAAAAAAAAATTGAAAATCAACTTGGCTAACGCCGTAATGCGTTTAAAAGTAAGTATCGAATCAAAAATAAATAAGTACATCTCAACTTGGAAAGAAAATATCCACTCACTAATTTGGAATCTGGCTGACACTTCTTCAATTCATCGAAGAAAATTATGATTCATGCCGATAGTATATAATCAATATACTTAGTTAGAATATAAGTTGTGGAATATACTACGGAACTATTTTCACTATATGACGTATTATGTTTGTGACATGATATAATATGTGTATATACTCTGATACAAAACCCCTAAGGTGGCCTCTAACATCTTAGGATGAAATTGAAATGTGATAAAATTAATCCTGAAAAAGGGTCACGCGTCACGAAGCCCGATGTTGCTATGTGTAATTATTAATATCATTTTCAAAGAAAATAAATAAATAAATAAATAAAAAATAAAAATAGTCAAGCTCCCACCAAACATGATAGCAATTAGTAATGAATTTGGTGGAGCAATTAGTGGAGCAATTAGTGGAGCAATTAATAATGGATTTGGTGGAGGCAAAATTTTACCTATAAATACCAAGCCATTTCATTTGTAAATTCATACTTTCTTCTTTGAAATTCCTTAAGAATAACTAAGAAGATTGTATCTTGTTTGTTTATTTATAGCTTTCAGTAATTAATTTCTGCTTCACACTTTCTTTTATTTACTTTTTCAGTTTTTACTTTCTGTAATTTACTTTTACCCACAGTAATTTCCTTTCTTTACTTTTTCAGTTTTTACTTTTCAAGCAATGAGGAGGTAATTCCCCCTTGCTGGGGTAAAAGGTAAAGCTTTTATTATTGCTATTTAGATTAATCTCCCTTGATTATAATATAATAACTATTTAAAATCTGACTTAACAAGGATACCGCCATATTGGTCGGTTGGTAATTAATTATAAATTGGTTTTAACCTGACTAAGCATGGATACCGCCTGGTTAGTCGGTTCGTAATTAATTAATAATTTGACTTAATTAGGATACCGTCTATATTGCTGGTTGGTAATTATCACACAAAGTTAATATATATATTAAGGGAGATATCTAAAATAGTAGTAGTAAAAGTGAATTGTTTTACCTCAGCATTTTCTTTATTGTACTTTTACTTTATTTACTTTCAGCATTTACTTTCCAGTAATTTACTTTTCAGCAATTTAGTTTTCTGTATTTAATTTCCAGCAATTTACTTTATGTCTTTTATTTTATTTAAGTTTTTACTACTCCTAAATATGTGTCGTAACTAAGTCAGTTATCTGGGGTTGTGATGAAGTCCAATATCATCGGTTTATAAGGGGTTAAATTACGGTTTGGGTAATATAAAGGTTTATTTATTGAGCCTTAATCTTAATGCATCTTGTTAACTGACCATTAATAAGATTGATTCGGTAAACTTAAAATGAACTTGGGAAATGGATTTTAGGTTTAAGGCCTTAGACTTAATAGCCCACGATCTTCCTTGAGGATAGATAACCCTTTAATAGATTTCCTTACATGATAGGAATATACCTGTCGGGCGGAGGTAGCCATAATTGGAACTTAATCTTAATAAATTCAGATAACTTAATTGACATAAGAATATGATTAATTGGGTTACACTGGGTGTTTGTATCTGACCATCGGAAGAGACTTTTACATAATTTCGTGTTTCAGGTTATTAAACCAATATATTACACAACCGTAAGATAACCTCTTCATCTTTAAAAATGATATTGGAAAGATTAACAACCCTGGATAGTTTTATAAAATTGAATTTTCCTAAATCTACTTTCAAGCAATTTCATTTACTTGTTTTAATTTTAAAGTCACAATCCAATCAAATAACCAATCCATTAGATACTCGTAAAAATTTGACTTCATAAATTAATAACAAAAGGTTTTAAGTCATCGTGGGATCGATATTTTTTATACTACTTGAATGATACGTGCGCTTGCGTTATACGCATGTGATTGTACCGGTCAAGTTTTTGGTGCCGTTGCCAGAGACTTATTTATCTTTCACTATTAGTTTTGAGGTTAGATACCTTTACTTGTATCTAATTTTCTTTTTTACTTATTGTTTTTGTTTTCACTTATTTCACGTTCTCAGACACTACATGAGACGAACCAGAAGCTTTGGACTCTGACCGCTTGACCCAGAGTTTGAAAGAACCATCAGACAGTTGAGAAGGGAAAATCGAGAAGGCCAAGAAGCAATCGTTAACATGGATCCTGAACCTTTAGAAGTTGCACCACCAATTCCCATTCGAGACAGAACCATTCCAGTGGTGGACGACCTCATTTCCTGTATTGTAATTTCTTCCTTACTAGAAAATGCGTGTGACATCAAAACATGCATTCAGATGATTCAGCAGTCAGTACAGTTTGGGGGGAATGCAACTGAATTTCCTAATTCCCACATCAGCAACTTCCTAGAAGTTTGCGGCACTTTCAACTACAACAGAGCATCAGAAGAAGCAATGAGACTACAAGTTTTTCCATATTCCTTGAAAGACAGAGCCAAAGCTTGGCTACATTCACTACAAGCAGGTTCCATCACAACTTGGAACACTCTAGCCACAAAATTCCTTGCAAAGTACTTTCCACCAGCCATAATTGTAAAGTTGAGGAATGATATAACATCCTTTGTGCAACAAGATTCAAAATCCATCTGCGAAGCTTGGGAAAGATTCAAAGATTTACTCCGGAAATGTCCTCACCATGAGATTCCAAAGTGGCTTCAAGTCCAAACTTTCTATAATAGACTTTCTGGACTAATGAAAACCACAATTGATGCTGCTACTGGAGGAGCTTTGATGGAAAAAGGAGAAGATCAAGCCTGGGACTTAATCGAAGAAATGGCTAACAATAATTCCTTGTGGCCAACAGAAAGAAGCATGATCCAGAGAATTGCAGGAATATATGAAGTTGGAGCCAACTCAGCAGTGAATACTAAGTTGGATCAGATGTTCAAATACCTAGAAACACTCAGCGCACAAGATGTAAACATTGCCGGAACCACAAGTTCACCATATGGAGGAGCACCAGTGTTGGAAATCGGCCGCGAGTGCGCATCGGAAAATTAAAAATTATGATGCCGCTATCCTTATGCACAAGACCCATTTGTTGATTATTCTACAAGCCTAGGCATGTTACTATATATTCTAAGCATAAAAAACTCATAAAACATGCAAAGAACATAAACCTAAACATGCTAACTATCATAAGAACTCTAATTAAAATAAAGAAAGAAAAAGACTTACTTGAACCGAAGACTCCTCCAGTCCTCCCTCCAATCTACAAGCTTTTCTCGAACTCAGCAAGCTCTTCCACGTTCCAAAGGGCTACCCAAGTGTGTGGCCTCCAAAGGTGCACACACCAAAGCCAAAACTCAACGGCAAGACTACACCTTGAGTGCACGGGTATTTTGCCCTTGGTGCTAGCCTAGGCAAATACCTCAAAACTTTTAACTTGAGATTTCTCTAGTCAATTAGACTTAAGGATCCTCAAAATCAGTGGCTTACTCTTAAACTTTAGAGTTTCTCACTTATATAAACCCAATATATGAAAGGTTTTGGTGTAAAAATTTGTAAAGAATTCTTTGGGTTTATATAGGTGCTTCAAAGACAACAAAATTAATTAAGAATCCGATGTGGGATAAATGCTAATTAAATCTTAGCCATTGGATCTTAATATAGTGGTTTAAAGAGATTATAAAACCCTAATAAGAGTTTGGGCCGAATTGGAATTCAAAACAAATTAAAAAAAATTAAATTTACAATTCACATTTTTTTTCTTATTCATTTTTCCATTTCTTAAAGTGCCTCTATCGTCATTCACCAATCCCTAACCCACTTTGGAACCTCATAAATGATTTGTTCAATAATAAAGATTGCCATTTTATTAATTAATGAAAATATTACAAATACATGTACATATAGCCCATCCACAAGTTGGGTATAGGGCATATCCCTAACAATCTCCCACTTGCACTATAGCCAACTAGTATGAATCTGGACACCATACTCTTGGGTGTGCCTATCATGCTTTTGTTGAGTCAGCCCTTTAGTAAGAGAATCTCCAAGATTATCTTTTATGAGTATTTTCTCTATAATAACTTCTTTTCTCTCAACAATCTCCATGATGAGATGAAATCGCCTAAGTACATGCTTGGATTTATGGTGGGACCTTGGTTCCTTTGATTGAGCAATGGCGCCCGTGTTGTCACAGTACATTGTGACGCCATTCTTTATCGCGGGAAGCACTTCTAGCTCCGTCATGAACTTCTTTATCCAGACTGCTTCTTTAGCTGCCTCAGATGCTGCAATATACTCGGCTTCAGTGGTGGAGTCCGCTGTAGTTGACTCCTTTGAGCTTTTCCAACTGACAGCTCCGCTATTCATAGTAAACAAATATCCTGTTTGTGATCTGTTGTCATCCCTATCAGTCTAAAAGCTCGCATCACAGTAACCAATGACTTTCATCTCAGAACAATCTCTGTATGTCAAGAACACATCTTTAGTTCTTCTCAGATACTTGAGAATTTTTTTTGACAGCTGCCCAATGTTGCTCACCAGGATTTGCTTGATACCTACTCGTTATCCTAAGAGCATAAGAGATATCAGGTCTTGTACATAGCATGGCGTACATGATCGATCCTATTGCTGAAGCATAATGGATCATACTCATACACTCTCTATCTGAATAAGTATGTGGACATTGCTCCTTAGATAAGTTGATTCCATGACAAATAGGTAAATTACCTCTTTTGGAATCTTCCATTTTGAATCTTTTCAAAACTTTATCTATGTACGTAGATTGAGAAAGTCCTAACAACCTTTTAGATCTATTACGGTAGATCTTAATGTCGAGGATGTAGGCTGCTTCTCCCAAATCTTTCATGGAGAAATTCTGAGATAACCATTGCTTGGTGGCTTGCATCATGGGAATATCATTCCCGATGATTAATATGTCATCGATATATAATACAAGAAATATAACAGCACTCCCACTATTTTTCCTGTAAACACAAGGCTCGTCTACATTTTTGATGAAGTCAAATTCTTTGATTGTCTCATCAAATCGTATATTTGTGGGGACACATAAACTGGGCGACTCATGATGTTCCGGGCTCGCGGCCCGGTTGGGAGTACAGAGTAGCCCGCGGGGGACTAAACCGAAGAATGATGGAGTCGCCACCCGGTGTGAACCGGGACAAAGATTTAAGGCCGCACTCACCCCTCGCAAGGGAACACCTCAAACCATTGGGTTCAGAATGGTCCCTTACTTATGCCACTTGTAATAAAATGATTTGTGCAATAATACAACCAAACCTAAGCAACATTTATTTCCAAGGATAATTTACTCCTAAGTTCGCATGCATAAGTACAAAGCTCATATCTAAGTTTGCATATAACACATTTTTCATGTTTGCATACAACCTATTTGCATGTAATCTATGTTCAAATTTGCATGCATAAAAGTAAATTAACATAAGGCAAACATACAACTTAATAAGCACATTGTACTCATACATGTGGGGAATACGAATAAATGGCAATTGCACAATCATGCATAATGAAAAAAGGCAAGCAGATTCGTAATACAAAGGGATAACTGATAGGGGGCAAATATGCATAGAACATGATGAAAAGAACTCAGTTTAGTGTGTGTGCATTCGTGTAGAGTTCGTAAATGCGTTCAAACGGTAAACAGAAGGTTCGCCTTCGTATAGCGTTCGAGAACGTGTTCGAATGGAACCAGACCTGGTGCATGATGAAACCAAGAAAATGCGTGCGCGTTCGAGTAGCGTCCGAAAATGCGTTCGAATGGTAAACAGAAGGTTCACGTTTGTGTAGCGTTCGAGAACACGTTCGAACGGAACCAGACCTGATACATGATAAAACTACGAAAATAAGGGCGTGTTAGAGTAGCGTCCGAAAACGTGTTCGAACGGTAAAAAGAAGGTTCGCGTTCGTGTAGCGTTCGAGAACGCGTTCGAACGGAACCAGACCTGATGCATGCAACACATACATAGACAAACAAATCCACAATGTCGGACCTCACGTGTCCGATTGAACTCATTCTCATCCAATCATGTGTACCTCGTCTGGCGCGGCAAAGCATCGTGGTAAAAGATTTTAACCCCTCGAAAAAGAGGACCTTTAATCGCACTTACTAATCCCATGCGCTAATAACACAATGCATATAAGAAAAAAAGAACAAAAATTTCGGACTTCGCATACCCGATTGAACACATCTCACATTCAACCGAATATACGTTATTCGGCGCGGTGAAGCATCGTGGTAAACCCCTCGAAGTAGAGGACCTTTAATCGCACTTACTAAGCCCATGCGCTAATAACACAATACATATAAGAAATAAAGAACAACAATATCGGACTTCGCATACCAGATTGAACACATCTCACATTCAACCGAATATACGTTATCCAGCGCGGCGAAGCATCGTGGTAAAGGATTTTAACCCCTCGAAATAGAGGACCTTTAATCGCACTTACTAAGCCCATGCGCTTTACTTCATCATTACTCAAACGAATAACATGCAGAAAATAAATAACGATAATAAACAAATCAAAATAACATGAAATAAAATATGTACTGTATACTTAAGTGGTATGTGGAGTTGTATCCCGAGTACAGATCATACTACCGTCCATTCGGAATCGGCTATGAAATTTATGTCCGGGTTTCCATCCTATATACCATAATAGGCGACATATTTTCATTCATTCAAGGGCCACAACACACATTATGCAACGACTCTCATGCGAATAAAATTCAATAAACAATTAAAACATGAATATAAACTAATGAGAAATGTGCCCTCAGGTCTAACCTTTTATGTCGACTTTCGGAAGTACCGTACACGGTCGTCGGAAGGGTGGATACTCCGCAACTCCTCCGGTTCACTGGTTCAACATTTCCCTTCGCTGCTTCGCTGTTCAGGCTGCTGTTTTCCCTCCGGTTCGCTGATGTTTTGCTGCTATTTTGCTACTGTATTTCGGTCACTGTTTTGGTGTTTTAGGCTACTATTTTTGAATATTTTTGAAGGTTTAGGTGTGCAGTTTTTTTTAGTTACTGTTTTAGGTGGTTTGTTGGCGTGGGTGGATAGTGTTTAGGGCTGTGATTTCGGTAATGCAAGGGTGTTTAGGGGGTTGCTGTTTTCGGTTATGGAGAGTGTTTAAGGGCTGTGATTTTTCTTGTATATAGCGTGAATTGAGAGAGCTTTTTGTTTGCTGTGTAGAATTTTTGTAGTTTGTATCAATGTGCTAGGAGGGTGAATGGCTTTTTTTTGCTGTATGTACGTAAGTTGCAGAGCCTTCAAGGGTTGGAATAGCTTTTTTTATAGGCAAAGGTGATGGGTGAATCCTTGCTTGACAATGAAGGGATTTGTGCATTAAAGGGGGATTTGATTTAGTTAAAATAAGGAAAACTAAAGATTTGATTGGGGGACAAGATTGGTTCAAATTAGGGATATAATATATTTAGTTTGTTTTGATTAGGCATACAATTTGTTTAGTTTGGTATATAATATTCTTGATTGATTTTAATTAGGCATGATTTTATTTGATATTTATTTTAATTTGGTTTATGATTTTTAGATTTTATTTAATTCCCCATGTGTTAAATATGTGTTTTATTAATTTAGATGTATTTTATGGGCTTTGGTGGGCTAATTGGGCTTGGGTGTGAGGCTAGCAGTAAAACCAGAAATACCGACACCGTTCGAACGCCGATTCGAACGTTACACGAACGCCCGCAATCTGCTTGACGTTCGAACATGGTAACGAACGAAGATAATGAACTTGAAATGAATCTGATGATATACTTATTCTGAATTTCCCCTTCCGACGTCCGTTTCCCGCGACCTCCGTGACTTAAAAGGTAGTGTCTCTAAATGAGACTCATCATAGAGACTTATATGCAAAAATGCAGTGCCTACAGTCACCCCCAATTTGATGGGACTTGTGTAATGTGTAACAGTGACAATCCTATCAAAGTTATGCAATGCATTTTCATTTACCTGGCTCGCTAGCTGCCACCTGACTTTCTTGCTGTCTCGAAATGAGTTTGATGATGTGCCATTCCTGGCGTGCTAAACCCCGTACCTAGGGTATCGCGGTAGTCCACAATAGTCCATACTAGTCCACGATAGTCCACGACAGTCAACGATAATCCACGATAGTCCACGGTAGTCCACGATAGTCCATGGTAGTCCACATAATCCACATAGTCCACACTACTCCATGATAATCCACGGTAGTCCACATAATCCATATAGTCCACGATAATCCACGGTAGTCCACATAATCCACATAGTCCATGATAATCCACGGTAGTCCACATAATCCACATAGTCCACATAGTTCACGATATTACACGATAATCCACGGTAGTCCACATAATCCATATAGTCCACACTAGTCCACACTAGTCCACGATAATCCACGGTAGTCCACATAATCCACATAGTCCATGATAATCCACGGTAGTCCACATAGTCCACATAGTTCATGATATTCCACGATAATCCACGGTAGTCCACATGCCGTACTTGGAAAAACTGTTCTGATGTCTCCATACCCGGAGTGCCGTACCTAGCGGAAAATGATCTGATGTGGGCCTCGCCCCCATAGTGCTACACCCGGCCTAGACAGATACTGATAACGATGTGGGCCTCACCCCCAGAATGCCATACCCGGAAAGACTGATACTGATGGTGGTCTCAACCCTGGAACTCATCCCTGAAACTGGAACTGCTGATAATGTGGGTCACGACCCTGAGACGCATCCCCAAAACTGCTGATGATGTGGGTCACGACCCTGGGACACATCCCCAAAACTGATACTGATGATGATGTAGGCCTCGGCCCTAGGACTTATCCCTGAAACTGATACTGATGATGATGTAGGCCTCGGCCCTGGGACTCATCCCTGAAACTGATGCTGGTGTGGGCCTCGGCCCTGGGACTCATCCCCCAAACTGATGCTGATGTGGGCCTCGACCCTGGGACTCATCCCCAAAACTGATACCGATACCGACGTGGACCTCGACCCTGGGACTCATCCCCGAAAACTGATACTGCTGCTATTACTGTTTCTGATTGGCTTGTCTTTGCCGCTTTCTCTTTTTCTCCTTGGAAACCATTGAACAAAAAACAAAACAAACATAAAAGGGATGCAAAATATGTTACATTTATGCATGCATGAATGAATTTTCTATCCCGTTGGGTTAGGTCTTCTGCCAATTCTCTTGGTGACCACTCGGTCTCAGGCAAAATACTGCTCCAATCTGTCAACATTGATCGGCTCGGTGAACTCATTCCCTTCCAAATCTGACAATCTCACTGCTCCATTTCCCAATTTCTACATGACTATCTTATCTTTTCTGCTTGCTTCTTCCGAGGATTCCCCGTGTTCTAAACATTGTTGAGTATCATAGTACCAAGGTTGAATGTTTTTGTCAAATATACTCATGTTCCAGGTTGAGAAGGGGAGATTCAAGCAAGTAAGCGAAATGAACTTCTTTATTATCGTTGAGCAAATGTTTGAACAAGTAAACAAAATCAATGTCTTAAAAGTGCAAGATCAAATGAACTAGGAGGAAAAGCACTGCCTTCTTCCTCGGCCTATGGTTCTTCACCATTGTGATCTCCTATCCCCATGTAAGAAGCTTGGTGGTTGAGAGCTTGGAGGACGAAGGTTTCGGGCAAGCCAGAGTTGATCATGTAGGCGGGTGGGGGAACGGAGTGGTAATTTGGTAGAGGATTGGTGCGTGTGTTTGGCTGTTCTCTTTCAGGGTCAAGGATATTATGAGAGTTAATTAAGTCTTGGATCTCATGGCGGAGACGGGTACAGCTATCGGTGTCATGGCCAGGTTGTTGGTGGAAGTGGCAGTAGCGGTTCATATTGAGGCTCGGTGGGGGAGGATTTGGGAGTGGTCTAGGCTCCAAGGATTTTAAGAGTCAGCTTCTCAAGCACTTTGGACAAGGGTCTACCCAGGTTGGAGAAACGCCGGTTTTTGATGGCAGCAACCTCGGCAGTAGCGGGCTTGGTCTCAGAATGCCCCCCAAAATTCCTCTTATTCTGGCCATAAAACTTCCGGTTCTCGGCTTCCTCTTCTTCAATGTCCATGACAGTTTCCCTCAACTGTCGGAAATCCGCAATCATAGAAGTCATCCTCCTCAGCTTGCTATAGATGGAGGTCTTAGTACCCTTAATAATCATCTTTATTTGGTCCTTCTCCGAGGGTTTTGTCTGCATCTTTAGCAGCTGGCTTCTCCAGCGGTCCACATACTCCTTGAAGCTTTCCTCTGGCTTCTGCTTAGTGTTCTCCAAATCACGGAGTGACAAGTCGATCTCTAAGTCTGTAACATACTGCTTCAGAAAGGCTTCAGCTAGTTCCCTCCAATCTTCCTTAACCTTCTTCTCAAGGCTGTGATACCAAACCACAGGTGCCCCCTCGAGTGACATCCTAAACATCTTTTGGACTTGGCACTGTGATAGGCCCACTGAACTCATGACTGAGACATATTACCGCAGATGGACCCTCGGGTCTCCATTCCCATTAAACCTTGCCATGTCGGGCATTTTAAACTGAGCCGGCAGCTGTTCCTCAAAGGTCATCGCCTCATAGTCAAGTAAGTCTTCGTCCTTACCCTTCATCTTACGGGTAACTGACTCTACCTAATCACGGAGTTTCTGTATCTCGGCCTGAGACCCTACTATTCTCTCTGCAGCATATTCGGCCATATCATCCTCAAAAGCGGGGATGTCATCCCCCAATCTATTCGGAGGCTCCCCACGTCTTACATTCTCAGAGTTTCCCATAGCACGGGGTACATCCATATTTTCCATGGCAGTAGTCAAGGCTTCCAACTGTTCGGTAATCTTGGTGAAACCATTCTCCAGCTGATCTATGCGAGATATCTCATTTTCTGATCCACTCATATTTGTTATTGGCCTTTTGGTGAGTCTTCCCTCTTCCCTAACCCAACGGGAATCTTTGATGGCTTTCAGAACACAAGGGTTAGCATGATGCATGTATGCATGAGGTTCATGAGATGCGTGTGATATAAGGAATATATCAACTCATTAAAATTTTCACACAAATCGGCCCATCAACATTTTAGAAGCTTTTGGGCTAACTGTCATAGGAGTGAACTCGTCCCAGTTTAAATGGCCCAACAAGTTCACATATCATGGCAAGAAGTCCAACCGTATCCAAATGATGATGTTCCTAAACACAAACATATAATGGCCCATTGGCGTTTTAGAAGCTTTTGGCCCAATCATCATAAGATACGTTATTGTCCCAGTTTAAATGGCCCAACAAGCCCATACTTCATGACAAAAGGTCCGAATGGATCCAAACGATAATGTTCCCAAACACAAGCATACAGAGATAATTTCTACAAAGTGGCCCATCAACATTTCAGAATCTTTTGGCCCAATTGCCATAGGATACGAACTCGTCCCAGTTTAAATGGCCCAACAAGTTCGTATTTCTGACAAGAAGTCCAACTGCATCCAAATGAGGATGGTCCACAAGCACAAGGAAATAGTTGCCATAGGCCGTACAACCCCGGTCTACATGTGGGTTTGCGGGATTGTAGACAAAGACTCTCGCTGGCGAAGGATTGCCCAAAACTAGGTCTCCCCACTCAAGGGTTCGAGCGACCAAGTGAGCGCACTTTTTTTATACCTTACAGTACGTGCCAACAAGTTATGGTGTGTGACTGACTGTCAGATGGATTTCCCGTTGTAGATTCCCCAGAGGGAGGGTGGAGCGATGCTCTCTTAAATACCCTAGCCTATTAGGCTCTTATCGCTTATTGACAGGAATAAACAACGAGTCTTCCAAATTAGTCCATCACAACAGGCAACAAGTAAATGATTATCTAGGTGCCTCAACAGCTTTTCCTTATAGAAATGTAGTGAATGAAGGAAGACACCAAACCATTACCCGGCCTTAAAATTGCCTTTGATTAAACCCCTTTTAACCCACAGTAGACACGGTTAATTAAAGCACAAATCATAATATTACAAGACATCATTTCGGGGGTGATTCTCTATCCCCAGTGGAGTCGCCAAACTGTGGGGACACAGAAACTGGGTGACGCATGTTGTTCCGGGCTCGCGGCCCGGTTGGGAGTACGGAGTAGCCCGCAGAGGACTAAACCGGAGAATGATGGAGTCGCCACCCTGTGTGAACCGGGACAAAGATTTAAGGCCGCACTCACCTCTCGCAAGGGAAGACCTCAAACCATTGGGTTCAGAATGGTCCCTTACTTATGCCACTTGTAATAAAATGATTAGTGCAATAATACAACCAAGCCTAAGCAACATTTTTTCCAAGGATAATTTACTCCTAAGTTCGCATACATAAGTACAAAGCTCATATCTAAGTTTGCATATAACACATTTTTCATGTTTGCATACAACCTATTTGCATGTAATCTATGTCCAAATTTGCATGCATAAAAGTAAAGCCCAATATGATGGATTTCTTGTGGGCAGGGATCCCATTATCATCATTTCACAACTCCGACTAGGGCCGGTCGTTATAAAATACGATAATTATGTAGGTTCCCAACCAATTTATGTTATAAATCATAATTCCTTGATCATTGGGTTGGGCAATCAAACATGCCATAGCTTATGCTAGTCCTTATGGACACCCAATCTTTGCTACTAAGTTATAAGACCACGCCTAAGGGTCGCTGCGTTTTATGACTCAAAAAAGTCAAACCATTGTCAATAGTACGATTTAGGGACAAATTGGTATTGGCCAGTCTGGTAAAGCCTAGTCCTGCCAATACGGTTTAAGCCCTTTGGGTCTATACTTTACAATGTGAGGCAAATTTTAGACTTTAATTATTATTAAGGATTTTAACAAGTTTAAGTGAATAACTGTCAAATGGATTCCTCCATTGAAAATTCCCCAGAGGGAGGGTGGAGCGAACTCTCTTAAATACCCTTACCTCTTAGGCTTTTATTGCCTTGGTGACAGGAATAAAAAATAGATCCTCCAAATTAGTCCAACACTTTAAATATGCTTTAAGGTAAGATTTGAGTAAATGATTATTTAGATGTCTTCACAGCTTTTCTTTTTGGCTATAAAAAGGTAGTGAGTGAAGGAAGACACCAAATCATTATCTAACTCTAGTAATACCTTTGGTTAAATTAATTTTAGTTGGGAAAGTTTTATTAACGCCTTGGTCCACCCCACTTGTATATTTTATAATGTCTTTTATAATAAAAAAGTGATTTATATTTATTAGCCTTAAAGGTAATAAATCTCTAAGTTCTTCACGAAATAATTACTTAGCTAAGGGATAAGCAATACACTCTCTATTTCCTTAGAAAGTCTCTAGATGCTTGCACCCTAAAATATGTTAATGTTCCTAGAACATGCCAAGGATCTAATAAGCATGAAAACATGTTCATAAATTCAATACAAGTTGCGGAATTACTTACATTGAGCGGATTTGAGCCTTTTAAAATTTGAGAAGAAGATCTCCAAGATCCAAGCTTTGAGTGATTCCAACTCTTGAAGTAGTTTCCCTATCACCTTTGTTGATTTCTCCAAGTGCTAGCTAACTTGATTTTGCCACAAAATCAAAGAGAAGATGAATGAAGCTCACACCCAAATGGAGGCTTCTAGGGTTTCATATTTGTTCAAAGTGTGTCAAGTGTGATTATTACACAAAATGAGAGAGAGAAAAGAGTTTTAGGTAAAACCAATTTACCCTTTTTACCTAAACAAGGTAGTTGGGTAAATGGTTTCACCAAAACCATTCCAAGGTAGTTGGATGGTGGGTGGCTTGGCATAAATGCCAACTACCCTCCCAACTACCATATGTGAAGTGTGCCCCACATTTGAATTCAAAATTCAAATGTCTCTACGAACATTTGCCGCGGCTCGGTTCCGTTTAATCCGATTAAACGAACTTTCGTCGCTAAATAATTAAATCTAATTTAATTAAATAATGATGCCTCGCAAATATATTATGAATGTCGTCTACGAATTAATTCTAAATTAATTCGCTCGTTCGCATTAAAGTCCAACTTTTATTTCGTAATGAAATCCAATTCATATTAATATATCTGATATATTAATTTTAGCCCATACGAATAAATTAAATAGAAAAATCAAATTTAACTATTAAATTTATTCTACCGATTAATTCTAAATTAATCGCGTTCTCTCTCTTCCGAACACATTTAATCCCAGATTAAATAATACCTCAATTAATCCCAGATTAATTTTCTCCATCTTAATTAATCCCAGATTAATTATCTCTCTTAATTAATCCCAGATTAATTATAATTTAAATCAACTGTCATCGGTGAATCTTTGGGAAGCGACCCAAGAGATCCCTGGATATGTTGGCAGTAAATACGGTCATCGGATTATCCGAATACGTGCGTACCTCGTACCACGTGCTTACCGATTTACAAGACATGGTTGGCTTCTAGCAAAGCACCGTGCCTACCCAATTCTCCAGAAATATTCTTACTGGAATATATAATCTATGTCAGGCGTAGTATACGTAGTATTGCGTATTGCGATCCAGTATCGGATTGTCACGTGCTAGGCCTGGGGCTGGAATGTGTCTGCCCCGTACGAAGCACATGTCGGATGTCTGGTAACTAGTCTCTATAATCGGATATACATGACCTAGTCATAATATCTCGATGACTGCAGTACTTAAGAGCACTAGTACCGTATCCTACGTGACATCATCTCCACTATGACTGGAGTGATACTTCCGTCTTGACATCACACCCAATACACTACGATTCTCAATATACCCAGTAGAGGCATACACAGAACCTGTTAAAGACCTGGACGACCAAAACTAAAGCATACCGATTGTCGCAAGTATTAGCGGTGCAAGTCTCAGGTTAAGACCAAATACACCTACCCTGATATCGGACTTCCATAGACACATAGTCATACTACCAATGGAATTCTGAGGGGTCTATCCAGAGCGAAGCTGTTTTCCGTACCATCGGTAAAACACAACCTCCTATTACACTTGCATGAGTATCCTATACCCAAATATATGAGAACTATGCCGTTATGATCTCACATAACGCGCACAAGTGTAATACTAGTCTATTCCGCATTATCGATGTCCAATCTCGATAATACTACGACTAGGGATATTTAATGACTAATCCTTCGAGGACTGATACTGTCTCATATCATCTCAATCCAGGAACTAATCATAGGGACCTCCTATCATTTATACATCTAGGTGATCTAATCACAAATGATAAGAGTGCAATCTCTTTGTCACATAGTTAATTTGTACAACAACACCATGATCTGTACAAATAGTGACGCTATGGGTCATAATTATCCAACAAAATAATCATGCCAATTATAATCATACATAGAATCATCAAGCATATGAGTTTTAATATGTTGGAATTATTTTAGGCATTAAATAACTTTGATTAATATTTAATTATGATATTACATTTTATTTTAATCAAATAAATTTACTATTCACATTTTTTTTACAGATGCGTGACTTTTAAATGTAATTTCACAATTCAAATCTTAACCAAATCATGCAAAACTTGTGCCTAAAAGTAAGTTCAGGGTGTTAGCTTTCCAACAAACTTTTACACACCCAATTTCGAGTTCAAATGAGAGAGAACTAATCAAAACAAAAACGGCGCGCTGATACCACTGTTGGGAAGCGGCCGCGAGTGCGCAGCGGAAAATTAAAAATTATGATGCCGCTATCCCTATGTCCAAGACCCATTTGTTTTGATTATTCTACAAGCCTAGGCATGTTACTATATATTCTAAGCATAAAAAACTCATAAAACATGCAAAGAACATAAACCTAAACATGCTAACTATCATAAGAACTCTAATTAAAATAAAGAAAGAAAAAGACTTACTTGAACCGAAGACTCCTCTAGTCCTCCCTCCAATCTACAAGCTTTTCTCGAACTCAGCAAATTCTTCCACGTTCTAAAGAGCCACCCAAGTGTGTGGCCACCAAAGGTTCACACACCAAAGCCAAAACTCAACGGCAAGACTACACCTTGAGTGCGGGTATTTAGCATAGGCAAATACCTCAAAACTTTTAACTTGAGATTCCTCTAGTCAATTAGACTTAAAGATCCTTAAAATCAGTGGCTTACTCTTAAAATTTAGAGTTGCTCACTTATATAAACCCAAGATATGAAAGGTTTTGGTGTAAAAATTTGTAAAGAATTCTTTGGGTTTATATAGGTGCTCAAAAGACAACAAAATTAATTAAGAATCTGATGTGGGATAAATGCTAATTAAATCTTAGCCATTGGATCTTAATATAGTGATTTAATGAGATTACCCTAATAAGAGTTTGGGCCGAATTGGAATTCAGAAAAAAATGAAAAAATAAAAAAATAAAATAAATTTACTATTCATGTTTTTTTTTCTTATTCATTTTTCCAATTCCCAAAGTGCCCCTATCGTCATTCACCATTCCCTAAGCCACTTTGGAACCTCATAAATGATCTGTTCAATAATTAAACACATTGAACCATTTATGAACAATTCCTACAACAATCATATATGTTGTTAAATTTGTACTGTGCACTGTTCACCATTGATTTCGACTTTGTTGTGTGTGACCTTTTGGGTTCCCTTCAAGTTTGACATGAAATGAATCGTGATAATTTAATCAAACATAAATTATCCTCCGATCAGATGGTCATTCGATTTCAATGACCAAGGTTGACATCTAGCAACATGCCAAGGCCCCCAAATGAGAAGGAAAGATATATACGTATTCTGTATGCGATTTACATATGATACGGTCCCTTGCCTCACTGTATCCCCACCGTTTGACCTAGGGTATGGAAAGTGTCTACCCATATAGTCAAAGGTATGATATTTATAGTGTCATGAATTGTGCTAACCCAAGAATCTCACATGATTCTTTTGCTGCGGCCATAGTCTCAAGCACTGATCACACATATCAACCTGCGAACTGGAATACTACTCTTATAAGAAAATATTATCCGATAAAGTGGCGATTATTTGTTGTATCTTTACAAACTTCATGTGTTTCAACAAATGACCCAATCATACCCTTATTGTTGGATAACATGACCCATAGCGTCACTATTTGTACAGATCATAGTGTTGTTGTACAAATTAACTATGTGACAAGGAGATTGCACTCTCATCATTTGTGATTAGATCACCTTAGATATATAAATGAAGAGAGGTCCATATGATTAGTTCCTGGATTGAGATGATATGAGACAGTATCAGTCCACGAAGGATTAATCATTAAATATCCCTAGCCGGAGTATTATCGAGACTGGACATCGATAATGCGGAATAGGCTAGTATTGCACTTGTGCGCGTTGTGAGGGCACAACGACATAGTTCTCATATATTTGGGTATTGGATACTCATGCAAGTGCGATAGGAGGTTGTGTTTCACCGATGGTACGGGAAACAGCTTCG
This sequence comes from Zanthoxylum bungeanum, assembly GCA_019454045.1. Lineage (NCBI taxonomy): Eukaryota > Viridiplantae > Streptophyta > Magnoliopsida > Sapindales > Rutaceae > Zanthoxylum > Zanthoxylum bungeanum. Next base: position 12,097 of record SKCR01051314.1, on the reverse strand, counting down.
CTCTGGATAGACCCCTCGGAATCCCATTGGTATTATGACTATGTGTCTATGGGAGTCCGACATCAGGGTAGGTGTGTATGGTCTTAACCTGAGACTTGTACCGCTAATGCTTACGACAATCAGTATGCTTTTGTTGAGGTCGTCTAGGACTCTAACCGGTTCTGTGTACGCCGATGCTGGGTATATTGAGAATCGTAGAGTGTTGGGTATGATGTCAAGACGGAAGTATCACTCCAGTCATAGTGGAGATGATGTCACGCAGGATACGGTATTAGTGCTCTTAAGTGCTGGCCAGCCATCGGGATATTATGACAAGGTCATGTATATCCGATTATAGAGACTAGTTACCAGACATCCGATATGTGCTTCGGATGGGGCAGACACTTATCCAGCCCCAGCCCTAGCACGTGACTATCCGATACTGGGCAGATATACACGATACTTGGTATACTACGCTTGATATAGATCTTAAATATTCTTAGAGAATATTACCGGAGAATTGGATAGACTTCGTGCTTTGCTAGAAGCCGATCTTGTCTCGTAAATCGGTAGAACGTAGTACTTGGTACGTACGTGATTCGGATACTCCGACGACCGTATTTACTGCCGAATTGTCCGGGGATCTCATGGGTCGCTTCCCGATAATCCACCGATGACGCACAACTCGCACTCTTGAATAATCTGGGATTATAATAGAAGAGAGAGAAAATTAATCTAGGATTAATTACGGAGATATTTTATCTAGGATAAAATATCGTCTAGAGAGAGATAATGATTAATTTGGAATTAATCGATAAATTAATATATTCGATATATTAAACGAAATTGGATTTCGACGCGGAATTGAAATTGGATTTTAATTCGGGCGAACGAATTAATTTAGAATTAATTCGTTAGCGACGTGAATAGTGAATTCGCTAGGCGTAATCATTTAATTACGACGCGACTGAAAACTCGCTAATTAGGAATTAGCGAAACCGAGCCCGAGTGTGATTGCGAGCCCGAGTGCGGCGACGCAAGTCACATCAAGCGTCAAATCACTCGTCACATCAAGCGTCAAATCAAAAGTCACTTTGAGTGATTGATTGATTGATTGATTGATGGATGTGATTGATTGAGTGATGGACACACAACATGTCACTTTGATAAAGTGAAATGAATAGTTGATGTGTTTTGGTGAAATAGTGTTAGTTGGTGGAAGCATTTACCATTTGATTTTTTAATATATTATTTGGTAAATCTTTTAAATTTTGATTGGAAAATATATAAACCTTTTTGGAAAAGGTTTTGCCAACTCAATACACAATTCATCACATTTCTTCTCTCTCATTTTGCTCTCTCCTCTCACGCCCTTGGAGGGCTGTTTCTGCTTCTGTTCTTGGCAGTGAACTACCGTGGAAGTGGAGCAAAAATGGAAGCAAGAGTTGGGTTTTCATGGTGAAAAATCCAAGTGCTAGCACACTACGAGTCTTGCGAAGGTGGTAGGGAGGTTCACCCATGAGTCGGGATTCGTTTGACGCAATCTTGGAGCTCCGTTTGTCATCTCAAATTTCTGTTTTTGGAGGCAGTGGACTGGTCAGTTTGGGCGTGAATGGCAGTGCGTTTTTTGGCTCCATTCGGCTTCAAATCGACTCAACCGATCGATGTGAGTATTCCGCAACTTCGTCGATATGTATTCGCAATGTTTTTCATGCTTATAATCGATCCGGGACCTTAATAGAAACCAACACTTATGACCAGATCTTTTGAACCGGGGAAGGAGAATGTCAGTCATTTGATCCACACATAAGATTGTAAGGACCTCAAGTCTAAGGACTAGTCATACAATCGATATATGAAAGTTCTCACAGACATATGGGATAAACACTCAATGTGAAAACTTTCGGCGGTCAGTTCGATGGACACGAGCAACTCATGCATCCATGTGATACACCAAGCGGACGGATCTCCGCTAGTAGCCTATAAGATCGGCTACCCCACTTAGGGCAGATCATATCGTCATGCTAGTCTCTATGCTTTGTGACCACCCAGATTATTCACAAAACTATGACTAGGAACGTTTGAGAGTAATGATTCTCATAAGGTGTTGAAGCCATCATCTTATTACTCCAAGGGCTTTATTACAGTGTTTGATGATTCATATAATTTATGTAAGACACGTATAATAAAGATTGTCATTTTATTAATTAATGAAAATATTACAAATACATGTACATATAGCCCATCCACAAGTTGGGTATAGGGCATATCCTTAACAATCAGAGCCAAACAAACATAAAGAAACGGTGAATTACGTCAACAATTTCAACAGACAGGGGAACAATCCATATTCCAACACCTACAACCCAGGGTGGAGGAATAATCCCAATTTCGCATAGAGCAACAATTCAGGGAAAATGAACAACTCACCACCCAGATTCCAACAATAGAACAAAGGCCAGGAGCAGGCAAATGAATCAGGAATAACAGATGTGCTGACCCACTTGAAAAAGATAGAAGCAAAACACGACTCTCAAGCAGCTAGATATGATGCTATGTTTCAATCCCAAGCAACATTAATTCAAAGCCAATCTGCTTATATCAAAACACTGGAGAATCAAATTGGACAATTGGACAATGCTAAGACTTACAGACCGCCAGGTAATCTTCCTAGCAACACAGAACCAAATCCAAGGAATATGGGGAATGAGCAATGTCATGCCATCATGTTAAAAAGCTGTACTGAAATCAACAAAGATGTTGGAATCAAGGCAACTGTTGAGGAGTTCCAAAAGAAATCTGTGAAGCAGTTCCACAGATGGAGGAAAAAGAAGCAAAGGAAAAAGATCAAGAAATAATCATTCTACCTCCACCTTTTCCACATCGTCTCCAAAAGAATAAACTAGACAAGCAGTTTTCTCGATTCGTGGAGATCTTCAAAAAGCTGCATATCAAAATTCCATTTGCAGAAGCTTTGGAACAAATGCCCAGCTATGTCAAATTCATGAAAGACATTCTTTCACGAAAACGGAGATTGGGAGATTACGAGACAATATCATTATCAGAAGAATGCAGCGCTATCATCCAGAGGAAACTTCCCCCAAAGTTGAAAGATCCTGGTAGTTTTACTATTCTTTGCACCATAGGAGAACATGACTTCGGTAAGGCTTTGTGTGATTTAGGTGCAAGTGTTAACTTGATGCATTTTCTATTTATAGGAAACTGCAGATTGGAGAAACAATGCCCACCTCAGTCTCTCTACAACTTGCTGATCGAACGCTCGTATTTCCGAGATGTGTAGTTGAAGATGTGCTGGTCAAAGTTGACAAATTCATTTTCACAGCAGATTTTATTGTCCTTGATAAAGAGGAAGACAAAGACGTGCAGATCATCCTCGGTAGACCATTCTTGGCTACAGGTCGAACCATTATTGATGTACAAAAAGGAGAACTAACCATGATGGTACATGACCAAGAAGTAACATTCAATGTTTTTAAAGCCATGAATTTCCTGAATGATGAGAAAGATGAATGTTTCAGACTTGATGTGATAAATAGTACCATCCAGACCTCTAATGCAATGCAAAGTTCTGCTGACAAACTTAAAGCATGTCAATTACCTGTGGAGCCTGAAGATAAAGCGTATTGTGCACTGGAGAAGCCAATTCTTGCAATACAAGCAATGAAAGAGAAACAATTCCACCATCACAACGAAATGGAGGAATTTCACATTCAGCCCTTTGAGAATGCCAAATTATATAAAGAAAAGGCCAGAAAGAAACATAATGAGAAGTTAGTACGCATACAACTAGAACCAGGGCAGAATGTACTGTTAAACAAATCAAGGATGAAACTCTTCCCATGGAAGCCAAAATCTCGGTGGTCAGGTCCATTCTTAATCACCAAGGTTTTACCAGATAGAGCCTTTGAGTTACATGATCCCGACTCCAACAAAACATTCAAGGTTAAAAACAAGTGTGTCAAACACTACTGGGGAGAATCAATTGAGCGACAAAAAGAAAGTGTCACATTTTCAGATCTAGCCTAAATCTAGCCTAATGTTCGGCCAGTCATGTCTGGCTGACGACTTTAAACTTAGCGCTAGCAGAGAAGCAACCCATGCAATTTCTGTATATATTGTGATTTGGTGTGTTTTATTTTTGTGTGTTTAAATTTTGTAGGTAAAGTCATTTCACGATGTAGATGTAGAATTTCAGCTAACCATGTATTTTTTCTAAAATCTTCTTCTACTTTTTAAGACATTGGGGACAATGTCTCATTTAGGTTTAGGGGAGGGGAATAATTGACTAGTATCTTAATTTTATTGTGTTATTTGTCAAAATTTTTCGAAAAAACTCAAAAAAATTTAAAATTTTTTACAAAAATTAAAAAAATATTTTGTGTTTTTGTGTTTGATTAATCAGGTGAAATTGGTGTGAGATAGCTGTGTAAGGAATTTCTACTCCTGAGACGTATCTCAACCTATTTCGGAACATGTTAACTTTTATTTATTTCATTTTGAGTTATTTAATTTGCAAATTCTCTATAATACTGATTAAATGAATCTTCATATGCTCAGATGACATGTATTATCAACATACATGGTAACATACAGACATGAATTGTAATTGAAAAGTTTGTATTATTCAGTGATCTAGTTTAATTGGTGGAAGCATCTAAAAAAACGATGGGATAAAAAAAAATGTTTGAGATCTGAGTAATTAACTCCGTATGGGTATCTTAACACCTAGTGCCCTGAAACCAATTGGTTTGGGAGTCACTGGCCCAAAGCTCGCTACATGGATCAAATATGTTGCAATATATATATATCTGAAGTTTGAGTAATTAAGTCCGTATGTGTATCTTAACACCTAGTGCCCTAAAACCAACTGGTTTGGGAGTCACTGGCCCAAAGCTCGCTACATAGATGGAAGATATTGTATATAAATAAAAATTCAAAAATAAAAAAAAAATCAGAAAAATATTCCATTGCTAAAAAATGTGTGAATTCTGATAAAACTTTAGGACAAAAATATTACTTTCTTCTCAACTACACTCGTGACTATTGTGGGCAAAATGAGTTGATTAATATTTTATTGACTGTGTATATGGAAAATGGTAAAAATAATCGGGGAATTTACTTATTCGGTTTTTTAAAAAGAAACAAAACAAATATTGACTTGGATTAGAAGTTTCATCTGTTTAATCACTAGCTTCTTTATTTTCTTTTCTCTTGTCTTTTTACTTTTGTGTGCATGAGTTTTATTATCTTTTTACTTTTGTAAAACGTTTGTGGGTATCATTGCTGTAAGCCCTCACAAGACTACAACTCGTCCACTAGGGACACCTATGGGTTTAAAGGCATGTTGCATACGCTAAATGCAACCGTGATCCCTACGAAAGTGGCTTAGTTTAATTTTAATTATTTCTTGTATTTTATTTTATTGTTTTGCTCGAGGACTAGCAAAATGTTAGGTTTGGAGGTGTGATGAGCGGAAAATATATCAATATTTACCGCCCATTTTACTTAATATTTTGTTTAGTTTCTCGGGTTTGATGAACATTTTGATGTGTTTTAGTTTATTTTGCAGATAAAATATATTGGGACTCAATAAAATCATTTAGGATGAAATATGGGTTAAATAAGAGCAAAAATTGGAATTGACATATTAATTTTGGAGATTGGAAACTTGAAAGGGCGTTCTAACGAAGTGCAGTTTCGGAAATTCCAATTTTGCGCAACTGTCGTATTTTGGGCATAACGGTTTACTCCAATATTAGATTGAGCTGATTCAAGTTCCAGATTAAAGAAAACACAAAGATCTACAACTGTGAAGAACAAAATAATTTTGAATTCGGAATATTTCATGACCGAAATTGATGAAACATCCGTAAGTGTGTTATGTGTAATTATTAAAGTCATTTTCAAAGCAAATAAATAAATAAATAAATAAAAAATAAAAATAGTCAAGCACCCACCAAACATGATAGCAATTAATAATGGATTTGGTGGAGCAATTAGTGGAGCAATTAATAATGGATTTGGTGGAGCATTTAATAATGGATTTGGTGGAGGCAAAACTTTGCCTATAAATACCAAGCCATTTCATTTGTAAATTCATACTTTCTTCTTTGAAATTCCTTAAGAATAACTAAGAAGATTGTATCTTGTTTGTTTATTTATAACTTTCAGTAATTAATTTCTGCTTTCGCATTTTCTTTTCTTTACTTTTTCAGTTTTTACTTTCCGCAATTTACTTTTACGCACAGTACTTTCCTTTCTTTACTTTTTCAGTTTTTACTTTTCAAGCAATGATGAGGTAACTCCCCCTCGCTGGGGTAAAATGTAAAGCTTTTATTATTACTATTTAGATTAATCTCCCTTAATTATAATATAATAACTATTTAAAATATGACTTAACAAGGATACCGCCATATTGGTCGGTTGGTAATTAATTATAAATTGATTTTAACCTGACTAAGCATGGATACCGCCTGGTTGGTCGGTTGGTAATTAATTATTAATTTGAATTAATCAGGATACCGCCTATATGGCTGGTTGGTAATTATCACGCAAAGTTAATATATATAGTAAGGGAGATATCTAAAATAGTAGTAATAAAAGTGGATCATTTTATCTCAACATTTTCTTTATTGTACTTTTACTTTATTTACTTTCAGCATTTACTTTCCAGTAATTTACTTTCCAGCAATTTACTTTTCAATATTTAATTTCAAACAATTTACTTTATGTCTTTTATTTTATTTAAGTTTTTACTACTCCTAAATATGTGTCGTAACTAAGTCAGTTATCTGGGGTTGTGATGAAGTCCAATATCATCGGTTTATAATGGGTTAAATTACGGTTTGGGTAATATAAAGGTTTATTTATTGAGCCTTAGTCTTAATGCATCTTGTTAACTGACCATTAATAAGATTGATTCGGTAAACTTAAAATGAACTTGGGAAATGGATTTTAGGTTTAAGGCCTTAGACTTAATAGCCCACGATCTTCCTTGAGGATAGATAACCCTTTAATAGATTTCCTTACATGATAAGAATATACCTGTCGGGCGGGGGTAGCCATAATTGGAACTTAATCTTAATAAATTCAGATAACTTAATTGACATAGGAATATGATTAATTCGGTTACACTGGGTGTTTGTATCTGACCATCAGAAAGGCTTTTACATAATTTCGTGTTCCAGGTTAATAAACCAATATATTACACAACCGTAATATAACCACATCATCTTTAAAAATGATATTGGAAAGATTCACAACCCTCGATAGTTTTATAAAATTGAATTTTCCTAAATCTACTTTCAAGCAATTTCATTTAATTGTTTTAAGTTTAAAGTAACCATCCAATCAAATAACCAATCCATTAGATATTCGTAAAAATTTGACTTCATAAATTAATAACAAAAGGTTTTAAGTCATTGTGGGATCGATACTTTTTATACTACTTGAATGATTCGTGTGCTTGCGTTATACGCGTGTGATTGCACCGGTCAAGCACATACATGCTTGAACATGATTTATACCCTATATTATGCCACCTATAACATAGTAGTCATCAGAATTATCAGGGTGTTACAGATCCTAATCACACAGGTCTGAAATTTCGAGACCTTAATCCGGAGTTTTATTAAATTATAATCAAAATATAAAAAAAAAGTATTAAGAAATACAAAATAATGGAATTACAAAATAATAAAAAAGTACAAAATATAAATATGAATATAGATACAAAATAAATATAAATGTAAAAAAATTTAAAAAAATTGATTTCTGAATTCAGTTCATATATACTTTAATTTGGACTGGGTAAACCCGCATTTACAAAAATGAACCCATACCCAGATTCAAAAAAACAAATCCAAGTCAAGATTTGGATCCACATTCACAAACCACACTATAATTTAATATTATATGAATAGGGATGACAAAAATCCCCAAGAGGACAGAGGCCCTCGGGACCCTCCCCAATAAAGGAGGGGATCATGATGAAAATTTAAAATAATTAATGTCGGGGACGAGGAAAATTTAATAAAAAATTTCTTATTCAAGGAAGGGACATAGATTAGGCAAAATCCTCATCCCCTCATCATTACCCATTTTAATTTTAATTTATTTATTTTTAATTTTTTAATTAATATGTTAAAATTATTATTTTTAATTTTATATAGATGTAAATAAAAAAAATATCTTAATATTTATAAAAATATATAAATTATAAATAGCATAAGGGCTTAAAAGAGGGATCCGTCATTTTATTAAATTACGGACCAAACAAAAAAAAATATAAAATACGAATTTCAATATTCTATATAAATTGTGATTTTTGTAATATATATTATTAATTTTTTGAATATGTATGCTTGATTTTTGGATTAAAAAAAAGGTTCAACTAATATGTTTTTCAATGACTTAATATTTTTTTTTTGAAAAATAATGAAAGATTTCATTAATAAAATACCACAAAAGGTGTAAAGATGCAGTCATTTCGGCTCGGTTATAAATTTAGGAGAACTTAAGATTCAAACCTAATTAGGATCAAACCTAACAAGATAAAACTATATATCACGTTTCTAAAAAAACTATTTTGATCGGAAACCATATTCACACCGAAATGATTTTGAGGATTTTATGGACTAGCCTGATTGTCCCACCTTTGTTAGTGTTGGTGAATACGAAATCCAAAACAATTCCAGAAAATATGCAATATATAGAATATAATTTTTTTACAACAATCCATATACAATCTATTACAAGAAAATAAATAAATCTATAAGGAAGTTACAAAACTCAATCTTCACTTTCAAAAATAGATCTATCATCTTCCTCTCACAGATCTTCTACCGGCTGATGAAAATATAATATTATTCATTCAAAACAAAAATAAAAGCCCAACACAAAATTAGAAATCTACCACCACATATAGGTGGAGTCATAAAAATCCATGGATCTGGATAAAAAAAAAAAATAAAGAAAATGAAAAAATAAACAAAAAATAATAAATCAAAAGATGAAGAATAGATGGGATGAGGGATGGAAGAATGAGAGAAAGAATGGAAAAAAAGAAAAAAACCAAGAGAGAGGGCATGATCTGAATGAGAGAGGAGGGAGAGTTGTGTGATAGAGGAGGGGAAATGGCTGCCGCCGACCACAATAGTGGCTGTGGTCGGCGGCCAGAGGGGGGTTGATTAAGATCTGTTTGGTTTCTGGTTGCAGAGAGAAAGAGGACGAGAAAATGAGATACATATATACCAAAGGAATATATATATATATATATAATACTTTTTGGACATTTTACATTTTCGACATCTTAGATAGTTGCTGGTAGGCGGTTCAAAATCGTAACCGAACCGCAACCGAATCGTAGACCAACAGTTCGGACTATGGTTCAGTTGCAGTTTTGGTCAAAGCCAAATTGCAACCAAACCGCAGACCAACAATTCGATCTACGGTTTGGTTGCGATTTTGGCCAAAGCCGAATCGCAACCGAACCTTAAACCGGCCAAACTGTACGGTTCGGTTCGGTTTAAGGTTTGAAATTGATTTTTTTGATAAATTAAATTATTATGAAAATAATAAAAAATTAATGATTTGATAAAGAGTAAGACTAAAAGTAGACATTGATAATTTATTTATTGTTTTGAAAAAAATAGCTTGCACTTACATAAGCTGCATATGTATCCTCTTGGGACGTAGAGGAATCAAAGCTCATGTAGTTCTGTTACATTTTATCTTAAATAATTTACCCCATTAACATTATATTTATTGTAATCCGGGGAAGACGGTCCTGTTCTTGAGCCTTCGGTTCCAGTTATGTCTGTGTTATCACATAAATCTTCAAAAGTTTTCGGCTGATTTTCTTAATCACGACGTTCCGCCCTACACCATTTGTCAAGACATGTTTGAGCTTCTAAAGTCTCCGATTTCAACCTTGATCTTCTATCATTAAGAATATTGTCACCCATATTAAATGTCTGCTCTATAGATATAGTTGAGACCAATGTCGTTAATACCTCCCTTGCAATCACGACCAGGACTAGGAACAAACCTTGATGTTTTGCCACCAATCAAGGATAAGAAATTGCCCACCTACAAAAGCACTTTAGGAAAACTTGAAATGTATCGTTATATATGCATTAATTTTTGAATTAGTAGCGGTGGTATTGATGGATTTCGATTTTTTACTTCGCTGCATTAACCAATTTTTACCAGCAAGAAGCTTAAATTATTCAGTTGGTGCATTCATGGATTGTGTAGTATCAGCTATTTGAATATTATATCTACTGTTAGTAATCATTGTATAAATGAAGTAAAGTTCTCCTTATAATATCAATAATTGAAAACGTGATCACATTTCTCTCACTTAATAAAGCATAATAATTTTGTAAAATATTTTCCAAATCTTCAATTTTAAACCTTGGATCCAAAACAAAACAATAAGATAAAGTAATGACATGTCTCTGTAATAATTAAGTCATTTTGTCCTCATTGATGCAACATATTTTTTATTTGTATTTGAATGATTGTCAAAAACATTGTTAGGATCATCAAATTCGTTGTTAGAATCATCAAAAATATCATCAAAGTCCTTGCTATTATTATAATGTTCGTCTAATATCCCAACAATATCAAGACTTTTAAAATCTTTAAATTTGTGAACAAACTTCCCAATGACTCGAATATAAAATTACATCTAATTAATAGTGAGCAACAAATGAACATAATAAATTTTATATTCAAAACTTTCATTTAGTAAAAATGAAGTAGAATTCCAACGCGTTGGAACATCACGACCGAAATTTTTCGATCTAACACCATTTTGCTTACAAAAAGTATATCATTCTGTTCTAATTTTAGAATACGAATAGGTGCAATATGAGAGTTTAAATATTTCAAACTATTTTGTACAAATAAATTCAAAATATGACATACACATCGAACATGGAAAAATTTATCTCCCAAAGTTGGTTGGCAAATAACTTTAAGTTTATTAATTGATGCAATATTAGCCGATGCATTATCAAATCCAATAGTTAAATTTTTTTTACTAATCATTACATAAATATTATGTGTAGTGTGTGCGTCATCAAAAAATCGAATGCAATAATTCTTTTTTGAATAAATCATGAATCATCAATCCAATGATATGTCACACTCATGTATGAATGTGACTGCCAATGGTCACTTCATTAGTCACCACAAATTGAAACACGACATTTAAGTTTAAAAAATAATTCTCTTAAATTATTTTGACATTTTGCATACAATTCCATCATTTTTGTTTTACATGTCATCCTAGTAAGTATACTTGTAACATGATTCAAATTTTCATGTATTAAATCTGTTGGGGCGGTTGTGGAATCCCTAGGGTTGAATCAGTGTTCGTGCTCCGAAAGTGAGTCTAACCCATAAATATCAAGCATGAGTGTATTTTTAAATAATTTAGTAGAATATTATATTCCATTAAGAGTGCATAGGAAAAAATCGAGGCCGAATCGGAGTCTGGAAGCTCAACAACGAAACTAAATAAATTTCAGCTCGTGCGCACGTTATAATGCGTGTGAATAGTGCATGCGCTATAGTGCGAGTGAACAGTGCTGATTTTTTTTTGTTTTCTTTAAGTATCATCTCTCATTCCAATGAGCTAAAATGAGAGCTAATATTTGGGTTATTTAACCCAATATATTTCTAGCATTCCCTAAATACTTCCAAACACTCAAAATAAATTTTTAACATCGAAATCAACATCAACACATGTTAAAAAATAAAATCATAATTTTCAAAATATCAAATATTTTTACAAAAAATATAAATTTATTCAAAATACGCACATGCATAAATTTTGAATATAAAACACAAACCAAATTATAACCCCATAATGAAGTGTTTCATGAACAATTTTAGATTACTCAAAGATTGTCAAGTGATTCTAGAATGGTAGCCATAGCTCCAAGCTTTTATCTAGAGTTCCAAACTCAAATTTTAAGTTTATATCTAACATGAATATTTCTTACCCAATCACAAGCATATTATGTTTATGCTTCCAAAGCATTCATACACAAATTTATTAGCCTAATTTCAAATTCAAGTTATATTA